>RJWM01002105.1:0-136339 GCA_004363535.1 Dasyprocta punctata | reverse complement strand
TCCTTGAAATTCTCTCTCTCTCTGTTTCTCTGTTTTTCTATCTCTGTCTCTGTATTTCTGTTTCTCTGTTTGTCTGTCTGTCTCTGTCTGTCTGTCTCTGTCTTCCTCTTCCTCTTCCTCTCTCTCTTAATTTCTTTCTCTTTCTCTTTCTCTTTCAACCCATTCCTTGAAATTCTTTCTCTCTCTCTCTCTCTCTCTCTCTCTCTCTCTCTCTCTCTCTCTGTTTCTCTGTTTTTCTATCTGTCTCTGTATTTCTGTTTCTGTTTGTCTATCTCTGTCTGTCTGTCTCTGTCTTCCTCTTCATCTTCCTCTCCCTCTTTCTCTTTCTCTTTCAACCTATTTCTTGAAATTCTTTCTCTCTCTCTCTCTCTCTCCGTTTCTCTGGTTTTCAATCTCTGTCTCTGTATTTCTGTTTCTCTGTTTGTCTGTCTCTGTCCGTCTGTTTCTGTCTTCCTCTTCCTCTTTCTCTTTCTCTTTCTCATACACCATACCCTTGCTGGGTCTGCTTCTCTGAAAAGTCCTGACCAATACACTCCCTAACTGGCCTCATGTTTCCAGACCATCCTCCCCATTCTTCCTACCTAATCCATCATCCACCTAACTTACAGTGACTGTGTGTCTGCAATGCAGCCTGATGGCACCGGGCCTTTACAGTACCTCCATCACCTCCCCAGATCACACGACCACCCTTCTCCATGGAAACTAAACCTCAGGCCTTTTTGTGAAACTCCTCCATGAGTCAAGTTGAGAGCTCATCACTTAAGACTGCAATATTGTGATCATTTACTTCAATGCCCTCTCTGCCTCCTCTCTATAGGGTACAATTACAATTGATCACGTCTCACTGAGGTCTCCCCACCCCCGCCAAAAAGGAGGGATTACTTAAATATGTGCTCAACAGTTTCTTTAACAAATAAGCACATCACAAATGCCTCCAGAGTTTGAGAATATTAGATTGCTATCTTTTTTTTTTTTTTTTTTTTAGATTGCTATCTTTAAGGGGAAAAAAAATTAAGCTGACTGTAGTAATATTGGGGAAATCCTGCAATATTAAATTTTAAAGAGACCCTGCTAGGATTCATTTTCATCAAGGCAGACCAAAAATGTGCTGGCGCTTATGTATTTGTCATATTTGTCAGTACCAATAGATTTAGAACCTATCAGCTAGTAAATTAGCCTGGATGCTCAGAGCAGCTCCGCAGGACTCCGAGACTTGCTGCCGTCTTGGCATTTACAGACAAAGAGCGCACCACAGTCGTGTGTCGGGCAGAGACGGGCTGGCCTGGGTGTGCTGCCCTGGAGGAGATAGACTCACAAGGGTGGTGGCCCAGTCACAGCCTCTCACTGGAGCTGGGCAGCCTCAGCAAACAGAGCAGGCCCCAGATGCTCTCAACTGTGGGTAGAAGGAAGATTTAAAACATATATATATATATATATATATATATTAGCCAGCACAATGTTGTCACTGCTCACCAACACAATAAAACTCAAAATCTCCACAATCTGCTCACTGTAATCCTTCCCATACACTGTCCCCGTGAAACTGCTTACTGTGGCAAGCTACTTAACTGCTCAAAGGTCTTTGATATGTTCCTGTTAATGACAGATTGAAGCCCCATTGTTATCAACCTGATATTCTAGACCATGTACTTTCTTCCTGATCAGAAGTATGAATTTTTATTTCTTTACCCCTGAGTATGAATATAACCCTCTGTATTTCTGTTTCTCTGTTTGTCTGTCTGTCTCTGGCTCTCTGTCTCTGTCTTCCTCTTCCTCTTTCTCTTTCTCTTCCTCTCTCTCTTTCTCTTTCTCTTTCTCTTTCTCATACACCGTGAAGCTCTTCAACTACCCTAGCCAGTACTGCTATTTTGTTTCTGGAGATCCTTTGCATTTAAATTGTGAGGAGAACATAACGGCACACTGTCATGCAGTGTTAACTGATTAATGTGAGCATGCGTGTCTTAATAACATCTAAATCATAAACTTCTTTAGGGCAAGGGTCTCCAATCAAAAGAACACCACATTCAGAACTAACCTAGCTCTGCTCTGCTGCTTACTTATGTGGTACCCTTGGGACAATTCACTTAAACCTTTCTCATCGTGTGGAAGTATCTTGTACATCCTCAAAATCACTCAAAGTTGTTGACAATCAAGTTAGCTTTTCAAAAGTGCTAAAGTACTTTAATAATAAAAAAATCAAGATCATACATTTTTGTGAGATATTAATCAGCAATATATATGGAGAGATACTGCTGGTACTATACACCTCATATATAGACATGTAATTGCATACTTATATGGACACAGGTATTTATATCTTACACATATCTTTATACTTATAGCTGTATAAAATGTAAATAAACTACTCAGAAATTAGTGTTAAATTTGGCACATGTCCTATTTTTTCAAGTTAGTATCTTAGGGACATCAATTAGAATATGAGCTTCAGAAGGTCAAAGGCTAACACTTTACCTGACAGAGAATGTTCCCGTTCAATCTTTGATAAATAAATGAATCAAAAAATGAAATAGGCTAGTTTAGTACAATTACCTGTAATGTTCTGAAACCATCAATGTGACAGAGAGATTGGTAAATTCTAAACCGACTCACAGACTCTGTAAATTGCTAGGATCTAATTATTTAAGAGATTAACCTCTTGTACCACTGGGCACTAAGAAACCCAAAATCACCACAGAAAGAACTGAAATTGTTGCTGCTCTCACTTTCTTGAGAGAACAATGACAGATTTTTGTATTACATTCAAAGCAGAAAATTCTATCACTAGCTCAGGCTGTCCTTTGGGAGAATGGCTGACAAAGCATGGTGTCAACATGGCTTTCATCTCTAGACTCAGATTAAAGGTCAAGAGCATGCAAGTTGTGTTCAACGTGGTCTATGACAATGGAACTGGATTCTGCCACAGATGAGACATATAGCTTCTTCAACAATCTCATCAAAATCCCCCCTTGTGCCATAATTCACATCAAATATAAAGTTGAAAATGGCAGCAACATGGCCCCAGAGTCACACGGTCTGATCTAATTTAAGTCAGCGGAAATAGAAATGAGACCCTTTGTCCTAGACATATGCAGAGAGAAGAATGAGGACAGAAGGACCTCAGGCAGTTCTAACGAGCCAGCTGCAGGAAGGCAGAACTCCTAAGCCTCTGGCATAAGAACTTCTTGTAAAACAAATACCTACTGTTTGATGGGCAAAGGGACTAAATACTGCGAATAAGCATCATTCAGATATAGGAATGCTGTCTAGAAGATCTCAGTCTGTAAGTGAAGATAAAAATATTAACCAGGTCATTTTGATTTGAATTACCAAGTGCTAAATAGAGGTAGTGGTTCTAGCGAAGCAGAAGGTTATGTTACTATCCCTAGCAATAGTGATGTCAGGGGCACTGGCTCAGACTGACCAAGGGTAAACCAGCAACAGAAACTTCAAATATTTCCAAGGATGACTGCTGCTAAGATATCCATGAACCTCCCTGTGGGCACCACCATCAGAAAGCCATAGACTTTTACAACCATCTGCTTACACACTCACTTTACATTTGAATTTAGTGGGCACCTGCTGAGTGCCAAGCACCATGCTGGCCATGCCTGTTAGTATTTATTTATCTTTTCTGGCTCAAGACTCAATTACCAAGGTTATAGATCTGTCAAAGAAACTAAAAACAATTCATTGCAACAAATGATCATGGCATAGTACAACTTGATTGATATACCAGGATTCAAGGTAAGAATTATTAGTTCTACTCTATAGATGAAAAAATTGTGGTCCCATCAGTTAAGCAAGTGCCTACAGTCACTCAGGTTAATATTAGGCCAGAATTTCATTCAGGGGGTCTCCCAGCTCAAGTTCAGAATGGCTTCATAGAAAGAACCCCAATCCTCAGGAAACATACCAGCAACTTCAACTGTGCCTTCTCCCCCAAATTTTATACTGTTTATTGGTGGTTTTGTCAGCTTAGAATGTCTTAACAAAATATTATCACCTGAGTGGTTGTCTTAGTTACTTTTCTCATTGCTGAGACAAAATCCCAACACTCACAAGTTAAACCAGTAAAGGCATATTTTGATCACAGTAGGTTCCCAGGCAGGGCAGCACGGCAGAGCAGGCATTGCCCAGTAGAAACAGTCCATGGCAGGGTAGGCAGGAGGCAGCAAGAAGCGAGTCTGCCTTTCCCTTTTATTCCATCCAGACTAAAACACTTTTAGGTGATGACACCCACACCAAAGGCAGGGCCTTTGTCTTCAGTAAATCCATACATCCACAAAAAGAAGTATGATAATTCTAATCGATGGACTAATTTAGTATCACACATTCAAAATCCAACCAGATCTGAAAAACCCCATCTATGTGCACATGAGGCTTTGGAGAGACATTTAAGTATAACCCATTACAGTGGCTTAAATAATAAAAATTAATTTTCTTACAATTCTGGAGCTGATAAATGCAAAATTGAAGTGCCAACTGACTTTCTGGGGAAGGCTCCAGCTTGCAGGCAACTGTGCTCATGCTGTATTCTTACAAAGAAGAACAGAGAGAATTTTCTCCTTACAAACATCGTTCTATAAAATTAGACCCCCCAATGACTTCATTTAACCTTAATTACTTCCTAAAGACCCTATCTCCAGATACAGTCACATCGGGAGTTAGGGCTTCAACAGATGAATTTGGGAACTTGGGAGGTGTAATTCAGTGTATAATGAATTTCCTTCAAACCAGTTTTTCTCACCCAGAGAAAATCGTTTTTTCAGATCTGGTTTCCTATCCTTTTCCACCAAAATTACTCTTTCATGATTATTCCCTTGTGTTCATAGTCCATGCTTGGAATAGCATCTTCTAAAAATAGCTATGAGAATTTGATGATTAACTAAGGAGATAAATTTTTATTCAATCCCCACTAAGAATCCAGAACATTTATGGTCAACAAATTAATAACAAATAAGGTTGAGAAGTCATAAGATGAGAGATTTTACAAATCCTGGAAGCCAGAAGCATTAGAACAAATCAAAAGCATCTGCAGCCCACTTGAGACACCACAACCCAAAGAGGCTGCCAACCTGCTGATCAGAATTCTCATCATAATGTTGCCAGGAGGCCGTGAAAGTGGAGAACAAGGTTAAGGACGCGGGGAGACACCAGTGGGGTAATATAGATGGAGTCACTTCTGACTTTACTTCCTTACCTCTGTATATAGACTGGTTCAAATCCATAAGATTATGCCCAATAATAAAACTAGAAGGGCAGTGTCTGAATAAATTAAAAAAATATATTCAGGAAGACTTAGGGTGACTGACGTAAGTTTTAGCATCCCAGAAAAATTATCTTGGCATTTATTTTTACTTTGTAGTATAGTCCACCAATTAACAATTCCTAGTCACAAGATCCTGGTCAGCATTTCTGTGTCCTCATTCTTAGATGCCAATGGGAAGCTAAGGGATCTGAGAAATATCAGAAATGTGAAAGAGAAACTAAGATGAGAAAAATAGGGAGACCAAGAAAGGCAAAACAAGTAAGTAGAGATAATTTAGGACCTACAAGGAAGTCATACAATTCCCTAATTTTTACCTCAAAGACTTAGGATCATAAATTTCTGACCCACTTGGTACTGATTTTACAGAATAGTATAATCTAGGTGGCTGAGACAACAGAAATTTATTTCTCACATTTCTGGAAGTAGTATTAGAATACCAGCATGGTCCAGTTCTGCTGAGGGGTCTCTACCTGGGGTGTAGAGATGATTTCTTCTTATATTCTCATATGACAGAGGCAACAATCTTATAATGAGAGCAAAGTTTTCATGACCTATTCAATTCCCACAGGGCCATCTCCAAATATCATCACACTGAGGGTGAGGGTTTCCACACAGGAAGAGGTTTGGAGCACAAATATTGTCTGTAGCAACAGCATTCAAGAATGCATTACATTCATAAAACAAAACTAGATATCTTTGAAAAAGGAAGAAGAAGGAGTTTTTGGAAGATAAAACCATGCTTGCCAAAATAAAATATTTCACAGATTCATAAATAAAATACAGGAAATCTCACAGTTGGTTAAAAAAAAAACAAGAAAAAGAAAAAGAAAGCAAACACACACACACACACACACCCAAACATGCTTTATTCTTCTTTATTTTTTTATAGAATTACCTCTTTCCAAAATCACATTACTTATTTGTTAACTTCTCTATTTTCTGTATCCCTCACTAAAATACAAAGGGCTCAATAACAGTTTCTGGAATTAAAACAAATGGAAAAACAGGGACTTAATATGATGAAAAACTCAAGAAATGTAAAAGTCATCAAGTATTCAATGTATGATTAATAAGAATTCCAGAAAGAGTTATCAAAGAAAGTTAAAGCTAAGAAATATTTAAAGAAAAGATTAGAGTATTCCACATAGTTAACTGGATACATGAATCTCCCAATTCAAAGACCTAGTGAATAATAACTAGATTAAAATAAAATAGAGACGAATATTGTGGAATTCCAGAAGACTAACAATAAGTAGGATACCCTAAAGGCAATCTGTGACACAGGAGTGGAGTAAAGTGCATAAAGGAAAGATGAACAAGCATTGGATTTTCTTGAGCTAGGTTGGATTCTGAGCAACAAAGAAGAGTGAGGACAATTTGGCAATTAAACAGCAGCAAAGAAAGATGATTAAACAAGCACTGACTCTAGAGCTGGAGGCCTAGGTTCAAATGTGACTACTATTGAATTACTATGTGATCTCAGGCAAATGACTTAACCTCTCTATCCCTCAGCTTCTTCCTCTGTAAAAAGAAGATCTTAATAGTCCCTAATTTAATGTTTGTATTTCAACTAAATGAATTAATGTTTATAAAAGCCCTGAAAAAGAAGTGTGTTGCAAAATAAGCCCTGTATTCATTGCTGAGTAAGTAAAAACATTCCAGGATTGTCCTAGACAATTTTCCATTGCTGGTACAAGATACCCAATATCTGCAATTTAAAGGAAGAAAGGTTTATTTTGACTCATAGTTTCAGTCCATGGTTGGTTCCAAGCCAGAAGTGGCTTGGTGGAAGGTTCTAGGCAGAGGACAGCTGCTTGTCCCACAGCAACCAAAAAGAAGAAGAAGAGAGAAGGAAGGAGCGAAGGACAAGAATACCCCCTTCCAAGCCACTCCCCCAGTGACACCTCCAGTCCAGCCATACCTCTTAGTAGCACATTCAGCTGTGATCTCTTCAATGAATGAGTTCACAGATGATGCAGTTTCCCCCATGATCCAATCACCTTCTACACACATGAGAAGTTGGGGGCATATTGGACATCTATACCGTTACAAGGACAAAGTTTACCCTACCTCTAACCTTTCTTTGGAAATTACTTTAGGATGTATATTAGCCAAATTGGTGATTTTGAAAGGATGCTTTTGGCAATGAGGGAGAGAAAATTCAAGGCTAACTAATATTTAAAAATGAATTTATTACCTTTCACAACTTAATAGTTTAGACATGGGTTGACCTGAAGTGTGATGCAACCAGAGTTCTAGCTGTGCTTCTCTGTGGTTCTTTCAGTCTGCCCTCCCTGACTTTACCCTCTGGTTGGCTTTTCCCATGATTATGAGACACCTGCAGTAAACATTCATAGCTACCTGGCACCTAGGTAATAGTCAGGGAAGAAGGAATGAGACCTCCTTCAAACGTAATGCTAAAATCGTAAGATTTACATTGATTTGATTATCCCTGTGTACAGTGGAATGCATCATTCAATTGGGTTAATGTTTGGTGAGTTTGGGTCATGATCTCAGAGGTTGTCCTCTATTCTGAAGCCAACTGCAGGTTTAGTGGCTTCTCAGACCACCTGGAGTTTAATGGTTCTCTGCAAGGACTCAGAAGTTGCAGAAAGCTAGGCACTGTACACTGCAGGAAAACAATATAGATTCCTCTTTGTCCTCCTAAACATTTTATTATTTTTTATTACTCCATGTTTGCAATACGTAATGAATATATTTATCCTGGGAAGTTGGTACATATACATATCACATCTCATTAACTTAAAGGAAAAGTCTAGAATAAATCCAAATTTAGAACTTCTAGTCATTATTCTCCCTTGAGTCAAAAATAGTACTAACTCCTTTGGACTACAACATGTGACAATATGTGCAGAGTACTGCCTACCAGAAAAGTTTGCCTGAGCCTTTGGTGTCCAGAGATTTTATAGGGGCCTAGTCACATATGGACTACATGCCTGAATATATGCCTGTTTTTGCCCTTCACAGATTTCTAGTTCCTTTAGAAGTTGAAACTGATATCAGTGGCCCCATCCCCAAATCATGCTGAGCATGAAGTCTAGACTGCAAGAGGATGGATTGTTCCAGAAGACACAGTTCTGAAGAGAGCTATGATTTCACAAAATCTGCATCTGAGATGTTGGAAGAATTTAGAGAAAATTCTGAAAATGGCAAAAAACAAAACAAAACAAAACAACAAAAAACAGCCCTACAGCAATGAGTTAATATCATAGCACACTGCTACATCATTCAGCAGTAAAAAAATACCTGGATATATTAACA
This sequence comes from Dasyprocta punctata, assembly GCA_004363535.1. Taxonomy (NCBI): domain Eukaryota; kingdom Metazoa; phylum Chordata; class Mammalia; order Rodentia; family Dasyproctidae; genus Dasyprocta; species Dasyprocta punctata. The sequence continues at coordinate 127,788 of RJWM01002105.1, read as the reverse complement.
AATACTGCCAACTGACCTTCAGTTTTTGGAGTTATCCATAAATTAAACTTCAGATTAATGTTTGGTCATATAAGAGAATGCAAATGTTATCAGTTTGATGATATAAAAGTGTAGGAATCTTCTCAAAGTAAGAAGATAGGCAAAAGAAGGTGTGGAGGTACTGACATCTTTATCTTATAAAGTATGAAATCTAAATTATCCATAATTAATGGAACAAGAAATAGAGTTATAAAAGTAATCAACAGAGGAACTAAAGAGTAATGTATTTATTCAGAAGAAGTAAGGGATAGAGATGGGGATATATGTGAACTAAATACTTAATCATGGTAGCAGGAAGTCAATAGGAAATGTCTAAATCAGGTACAGCACAAGAAATAAGCACATAATCACAGACTTGAAAACATAGAAGTTATTGCTAGGAACAGGCACATAAAGTATCAGAAGTGCCACCTCTAGGTATGGTGGCCATATAATTTAATGTCCCAATCAGTTATTTTGGAGTGAAATAACAATAGTAATTTATGGCCATATAGTCATAAATTACAACTGTCCAGATGCATACCACTCTGTTAAAGGGTATATTTGTAAGAGCTCTTTACTTAGAAGACCATCTTGGGAAAACCCAACGCCAAAGGGGGCTGACTGCTTTGTTAGAGATTTTTAATAATATATAAATAACATTTTAGTAAGTATAAAAATTGTTTTAGAAAATACAAGCAGATTGAAGCCAAGATGCTAAGGGCTTACTATGAAATACTCTGTGAAAATCGCATTTTAAAAGAGAGACGCAGTGTCTTAAACAGTAGCCATGCTATCTGCAAGTTAAGTTTTCGCCTGATTGTGCAGCCCTTCACAAAATAAATGTGGCTTAGATTTGGTTTTTCAAACTAACTCAGAAACACCAGAGAGGAACATTCTTTTTTATAATAAAACAATTATGGCTATGGTATACAGAAAAAAAACTTCCTGTGATTAAAAAAAAAATACCCTAGATTTTGGAAAAATTCTTATCTGAGACTAAGAAACCCTCATTCTCCTCTGCTTCTAGAAGTGTAAAAAGTTCAGAAAGATCTGACTGATTAGACTAGAAGTGATTAGGGACACATTGTAAAATGGGAAAAGAGAATATGCAAATATTCCATGTTAGCTTTCCATTACTATGACCTGAGAGGATCAACCTATAATGAGAAAAATTTACCTTGGCTCACAGCTTTAGGAGGTTTTGATCCATGATTGTTTGGTGCTTGGACCTCTGGCAAAGCAGCCAACATGGCAGGAGAATGTGATGGAGTAAAAACCACTCTTCTCACAGCCTGTGAACAAAAAAGAGAAAGAAGAGACCAGGATCCCACAGTTTCCTTTAAGGGCAATGACCCAAGGATTTTCTACATGGCCTCACCTCTGTAAAGTCTCCACCATAAACCCTCTGCGTAGCGCTGGGAACCAAGACTTTACCACGCTGACTTGGTAGACATTTAAGAGTCAATTGATAGCATAGCCTTTTCCCTTTAGATCCTACCATAAAGACTAATTTCCTGCCTGTTCAAAATTCACAGATAATCCAGTTTGTCCCGATGTGAACACAAATAGAGGTAACATTTTCTGAAATGCTCCTTTTGCTGAATTTCTTGATGTTTGCTAGATTCCCTATGACCACCAGGTCACAAACCTCCAGAACTTTCTTTGCCCAGGATAGTGAGCAGCTTGAATCATAAGAAAAATCTTTGATTGTGAATATGATGACAAAGTCAAGCCCTCCGGTGCATGATCTAAATGGAGACAGCAACCTGGAAACAATGTGCAAGAGAACTGGTATCAGGTTGATCAGAGAGAGCTCCTTGGCAGAATGGGGCCCAAACCAGCAGAGCAGCCAGTTCTGTTAGGACCTTTTCCTACATCCAGACAATCACCTGCTCTCATGCAGTCGGTGTTTCCAGTTGCTAGCCCTCGTCTCTATGACCTCCTCTCTCACCCTTCGCCCATCTCCATTTCTCATTTCTACTTTGCCAATATGTGCAACCTTTAGTGAAGGAAGTAGCCCTAGATTTAGCATTTTTCAGGATCACAGCTTCAACCGAAAGAGTCCTTATGATCAGTTGTGTTTCAAAGATAACTCAGTGTGGGCAAGGAACCTCTTCCTGGACTGAAAATCAGGAGTATAAGTTACTATGATGGATCCCAGGGTTGGAGGTAGTGGGTCTTATCACTTGGAAAAGTAGGTAACCTTGACATGATTGTGAGCAAGCATATGAAATGTCTCTACATAGTTACAATTAAAGTTCTGTGTTTCAAGTCAACCAGAGTTCAATGTACTGGCTCAAACAAAAACTGCTTACATTTTGTTCTTAATTTATTTACTTATAACTGACAAAATTGTATATATGTAAGTTGCATAATGTGTTGCTTTAATGTATGTTTACTTTATGAAATGATTGCCAAAATCATTAGTTAACTATCCATCATCTCACTCCTTTTCTTTCTTTTGTTGTTTTCTTTCCCTTTTCTATGGTGAGAACATTTAAGAACTACTCTCTTAGTAAATTTCAAGTATACAGTACAGTGTTAACTATTGTTAACTGTTGTCACCATGCTACACATTAGTTCCCCAGATATTACTCATTTTATAAACCAGTTCGTACCCCTTAACCAACATCTCCCCATTTCCTTCAACTCCCTTTCCCTGATAACTACCACTTTATTTTCTGTTTCCATGGGTTCAATGTTTTTAGATTCCACATATAAGTGAGATCACATACCACTTGTCTTTTTCTTGTCTTCGTTTATTCTTGTACTTCCAGGCTTAGCCATGTTATTGCAAATGGCAAAGTTTTCTTTTTAAATTGGACTAATGCTTCACTATGAGTGTATGTGTGCATGCAATTGTACATATTTTCTTTATTTTTTCACCCACCCAGGGACATTTCAGTCCTTTCCACGTGTCGCTGATGTGAGTAATGCTGCAGTGAAAGTGGGAGTGCAGATGTCTCACTTCGTTTCCTTTTTCCTTTGGTTGCCCATGCATTTGGTGTCACTGAGAAAGATAGAGTTGAAAATAGGGGCTTTACTCTGGGAACCAAGCTATATGACAGCCGGAAGAAAGCAACCACAGCAGCCAAATGCACACACTTCTGAGAGTCAGCCATGCTCAACATGAATTCCAGATTCCTGGGATTGCTACCCACTGTCATTCCAGTTGCTCATGTGCAGGGAGTCACAACCTCAGGAAGGAAATAAAGGGCCTGAAGCCAGGTGGCTAATAGTCATTCAGGTTCTTCCAAGTACTTCCAGTGACTGGCATGAAGGTCATGGTTTTGGAAAGTAGTTCATTCATTATGGGACTATTCTCTCATTAGAAAGTTCTAGTAGGGTGGTCAGGATAGAGAGCTTTGAGGCTGTTTCTGCTCTGACTGGACAACTCTGATTGAGCACTTACACACTCTTGCACACGGCCTCTGATTCTGCCATCACCGACTACCAGCATGGGGTTCTGTGAGCTTTGCCAAGTTTCTTAATTTCTCCAAGACTCACTTTTCTCTCACTATAAAATAAGATTAATAGTAGTATTTATGTCAAGGAGTTGTGATGAAGAGACGGGACGCACTAACAAGAACCCTCAGTTTAATGTGGAGCACAAAGGATTCAAGAAAGAGCTATTTGTAATTAATTAATAGAAGTTATATTGCATTAAATGGACATGGCGTGTCTTGAATCTCCACTTCCTGAACCATACGCTGTGCTCTGAAACAACACAGTCTCAGTCTGCTTCTCACGCATGACAGTCCTTCAAAGCGGTGAGACCTGATTTCTTCTGTTGATAATATCTGTCAAGATAATATGGAAGACAAAGAAGCAGCTTCAGTCTAGAAGCTTGAGGTCTTGAGAAGCCATTTACCAATTATGGGCCCTCAGTTAAGTGCTTAGTTTCTGCGGAATTTAGATTTCTCATCTGGATAGCAAAAATGATTGCAAGCATCTCACAAGGTTATTATAAGAAATAAAATAATTGGGCATGGGGTTACATGCCTGTGATACCAGGTTCTGGGAGGCTGAGGCAGAAGCATCACAAGTTCTATCCCAGCCTAGTCAACTTACTGAGGCTCTGCTTCAAAATTTAAAAAAAAACAAAGCAAAACAAACAAACAACAACAACAAAAAAATGTGTCAGGAGTTATGTCTCAGGGCAAAGTGTTGGGTTCATTCCCAAGTACTGCCAAAAACAAATAAAATGAAACAGTTGGTATTGTACCCATGTTGTAATAATGAAGTGGGTTCTTACTACATAGATTTTTTCTCTATTTTTGCCAGGAGAAAAACAGTCATACTCAGCCCAGGGATTTAGCTCAATAGCTTAAGTGCCTGCCTGGCGGACGCAAGGTTGTAAGTTTGATTCCTGGTACCAAAAAAAAAAAAAGAGTCATACTCAGATGTTTGATTTTTTTTTTTTTTTTTTTTTTTTGTGCGGCACCGGGGATTGAACTCACAGCCTTGTGCCTGCCAGGGCAGGCGCTTAAGCCACTGAGCCAAACTCCTGGACCTGGTTTTTTGAGGCAGGGTCACACTGTGTAGCTCAGGTCAGCCTTGCGCCGCGTTGTAGCCCAAGCCGGCCTCGAACTCACAATGCTCCGCCTACCTCAGCCTCCCGAGTGCTGGGATTAAAGGCATGCGGTTGGTGGATACAGTATAGAGCTGATGAAGGCAGGAACAGATAGTTTTGGAATTCTCCTACTCTCTGCAAATTGTATCCAAACTTTATCTCTTTGTTCATGTTCTTGCCCTATGATGAGAACATTCTCAGGGGCTGATTAGTTTGTTATGTCCCAGTTAACACTGTTGCATGTTTACCAGTACCTGATGGTAGCTATTGTTAGGCTGGGAGGAGAACAGAGGGGAATAGGGAAACAGAATCCTTAGAGTAGAAATGATAACCTAATAAACCAGTAGCTTAGAATCAGTAGTTTTCGCACTGTGTTGTTTCATGGTTTACTTATTGTTTTGTTTTATCATCTGATTCCCTGGGTCCGGGCAAGACTATTTCCAGGTGATTGTGATGGAGACCAAAATTTGCCAATGGATGTTGTGCGTCAGTGGTGCTCAACTCTAGTTGTCCACAGAAGCCATCTGTGAAGTTTAAAGTCCTGCAACCCAGGACTCATTGAAAGAGACAATTTCAGTTGGTCTGCAGTGAATGCGGGCATAGATGCTTTTTAATGACCAGTGAGTATTTTTCTGCACTCAATTAGGTTGGGAGAAATGACAGGTGGGGAGGAAAAGGTTCCCAAATATTTGGAGTTACTTGTAAAATCAATCTTTTTTGAAAAAACGTTGTTTCCCTAGGGTGTGTAACATATCTACAACTATTTCTTCTGTTCATGGACAGGTCTGAGACATTGCTGAGTGCTACAGAATAGCAGTTATGCTCTCTCCAGGTGGGTAAAATGATCCAGAAATAAAATTTTCAGAGTACAATAAAGCAGAATGCATTATATATATATATATATATATATATATATATATATATATATATAAATTAGTAGTAGTCATAATAATAATCAGGCTTCGTAAAGCACTTGCTAAAAATGATTTGACTTTCAAAGAGGCCAAAATAGTTTAATTTAAGGGTTTATTACCTCTCCAGTGTAGAGATCTGCTTGTGCAGCTTCTACTAATGATAATGCTCATTGGGTGCTCTTATTCAGTGGGCGTGGTAATCAAATACCACATTTAATGAATGATTTAAATAGTGGTCCATGTTCAGTTGGGCAACATTCTCTTTCCATAACTTATTCACTTGCATTTAAATGCTGAATAACTAAAATCAAGCCATTTCAACATTTTCTAAATCTGAGTTGAGGGAGTTTACCCTTGTATTTTCTGCTTCTGAAATTTTCAAGAGAACAAAGCAGAATAATGATTTTTAAGGTAATTTACTGTGTTATCTGTGTTTGTTAGGATGCAAGCAAATAACGATCAAGATGTCTTAAGTGCTTGGTAAGGAGGGGGCAGAATTCAGGTGTTTTCAGGATAGCCAGGCAAGAAGTCAGTTAGCAAGGTTTCAACACCGACCCATAGGAAGCAGGAGCAGGCACTGTCAAAAGAAAACGGATCATGGGGCTGGCCCTGCTGAATTAGCTGAATTTAGACCTGGACAGTCACTTGGGATCTGAGGTGCCCTAGAAATTGGTTCATCTGCTCAGGGTCATTCTGACTGTGATCACATGCTCAAAGCCCTTGGCCAGGAGAACAGACTCGCTCATAGCATCTGTCTTAGCTAATTTTCTCTCGTTGTTGAGACAAAATACCCAATGCCCAAAATTAAAGGTAGAAGGGTTTATACAGCTCACAGTTTGTGGAGGTTTCAGTCCATAATCAGCCGGCTCCAAGGCAAAGTAACACGTGGCAGAGGGGCAACAGTTCATGGTAGCAGAAAACAGCAAAAGCAACAAGAGCATAAAAGGAAGAAACAAGCCTCTTCAGCACTTTAAAAATCCTCCTTAAACAGATTTCTGGGATTAGGGCAGTGCCAATCCAACCAGTGGACTGATGCAACAATCACTCACCCTTAATCCTAGCACCCATGATCCCAACATCACACTGCAAATCAGTCACAAACTCTAGATTCAGCTACCTCTGAAAAATCCCACCCCTCCATGACCACATGAGGCTTTAGGGGAACATCCAGACACAAAGCATAACATCATCTCCAGTAAAGGGTTAGAGAGGGCACTGTGTATCATGGAAATAAATGCGAATGGCAATGGAAAAGCAAAGCCAAAGTAAGGCTGCTTCAAAAGCAGCTTTTCTCATCACCTCTCCCTTTCTCCTGGGTCTCTGTTACCAATCATTACTGACTTGCTGAACCAACCAAGAAAAAACTAGTCTGATTGGTTTGGCTAATGTTACTGCTGGTCGTTGGATGCAATGAATTACCTGCCAGGCGACATGTGGGCTCCCTATTTTAATTCTGTGTCCATACGCACAGGAAGAATAGGCCAGCCCTGCTTCCTGAAGCAAGGAGCTATGAATGTGAAAAAGTCATATAGGAGAAGCTGAATACAACAGATACCATGCTAGACATGCCTTTAAACTACCAACACCCTTTTGCTAATCCTACTATAGTCATCCCTTGCTTAAGGACAAAGAATCAGTCTGAAATTTTGTTATTTGATGATTGTCATACAAATATTGTAGAGTGTACTTTCACACTTTAATGATAGTGTAGTCTACTATGCTACTGGGCTATATGGTGCACATGTGTGAGAGAATTTTATATATATAGTGGCCTATATCTAGTTTGTTCTTTTTCTAGGGAAATATAGAATTTGTATATCATGGCCTATTGCACTAAGGCCATGATGAACAAAACAACATGAAATTAAATCAAACGCATGATTTAATGATACAATCAAGAGATACCATAAAGGCAAGACGTGCGAGGCGACTGCTCCAGTAATACAGTGTATGGTGGTTCTGCAGTAAACCCTTATTTGTAAGGAGAACACTCTAAAATGACAATAAAAATACAAATATAGTATAATAAATACATAAGCTGGGAACTGTCATTTATTATCATTATCAAGTATTATGTGCTGTACATAACTTATATGGGCTGTGTTTATGTTTGACTAGCGTTGCAGTAGATTTGTCACACCGACTGCCACCACAAATCTATGAGTGATATATTGTAGTGCGAAGACTGACGTCACCAGGTAAGAGGAATTTTTCAGGTCCTCTGTAATGTTACAAAGTCGCCATCTGCACACACGTGATCTGTCTTGGAAATTTGTACACAGTTGGTGTGTGACTGTGTTAGCAAATGTACACTCTATTTTGGATGTGTTTAAACTTCTCATCGTACATGGCTACTGCCGCCTCATTCATCTGATGGCCTGCCTTTTTTATATACGTTTTTCATATTTTCTGTCTTGAAAATTTACTTTTTCCCCATGATTGTATTTCAAAATCTTAATAAAGAAGGCATGGCAGGTCCAGTTTGTCAATATTGACCTGTTGGCTAAGACACCCCCCGCCTCCGCCCCGGTGAGCCTAGTCAGACAATCTAATGGAACCCTTTGCATTAGATGCTTTCGCTTGATCCAGTCAGTTGTGTCCAAGTTGCAGAGGGTGGCCACACACCACCAATGTGCACTTAAGATTTCCATTTAGCTGGAACCATGTACAAGAGCCACTCAGAAGGGAGTGACAGTAGTCAGTGTTACTTATAAGCAGTAAGATTTACCAAATCAAAATTTAGAAAAAAGCTTTAGCAAAAGGTATTAGCTTATAAAAATCTCAGGAAAAACTAAGAAAAACAGGCTTGGATAGTATACCATCAAGAACAGAATATGAAAAATCACTCAAAAACTGAGGATTGTCCTAGAAAATCCTCATTGCTTCCAAGCTTATTGCCTAGGCCACTTGGTCCTAACTCCAAAAATCCTAACTCAATCTCCCTAGCGGGCCAGATGTCTCCATTGTTGGTTTACCTGATGACTGGGCTTCACCCTCTAGCACCTGCTACCTCAGAAGAGTTTGGAGTCTCACAAGAGAATATCTGCAATGGATGGAATATTCGTGTCTCCCTAAAGTTCACATGCTGGAACAGTAATCCTAACGTGACAGTAGTAGGAGGAGAGGCCCTTGGGAGGTAGAGTGTGAGGGTGGAGCTTTCCCTCAGGAATGGGATTAGTGCCCTTAGAAGAAGGCCCCAGAGAGCTAGCTAGTTATGTGAGGACATAGCAAGAAGATGGCTCTGTAAACCAGGAAGGTGACCCTAACCAAGACTGGCTGACACCCTGACCTCAGACTTCTAACCTATAGATTGGTGAGAAATAGTATTTGGTGTTTAATCCACCCAGCCCATTTTATTATAGCAGCCTTAATTGACTAAGAAAGCATTTATAGATCATATTGTTATTAGGTCACATGTAAAATCTTACCTACAAAGAATTTGGGAAAATATTAAATTTGTTTTCTAGCCTCCATGGTTTTAGAATCAAGCTAAGTAATGGTTCTGAAAGAGCCAAAATAGTGTGCCACAAGAGAATGCTAAGATTTCCTTATTCCCATGTCTTTCATTCAGCCTTCAAAGAACACTGTATGGAATGCCTCAATGGTTAAACAGTGTCCTTATTTGGATATTATTCAAGGAAGTACTCTCTTACTGATTCCTTCTAAAAAATGCGGGCTCTTTCCATAGCCAAGTCAAACTTCTAGTTCACTCTTTCCTTTATTCATGTCTTTGCTGAACTCTTTCTTCCATTTTTGGGAAACTTTCTTGCTCCTCACCACAAATACGTGTGTGACCCCCATATTTCAAGAGCCAGCTTATTCCCTCTTGCATGTACTACCCTGCTTTCCCAAAGAATACTATCCTCATGCACATATACTCCTTCAGTCCTACCCTCTCATTCTTCATCCCTAATGAGTGAACTTGGAGCTATGTGAACTCACTCTTTCTTTTCTATATATGGTACATTGTTCTTGCCACCCTACCTTCACAATGGAGGGCGTGTGGACTGGATCTTGAATGTCCTCAAAAACTCTCACCACTCAGAGGCAGAGCTTTTGGAAGGTGATCCGGTCATGAAGATGCTGTAATGATTGGTGGCTTCATCCACTGACAGTGCAGCAGTTTAGTATGCTGGGAGGAGCTGGTCACTGGGGGCGTCACTGAGGGGTCATGGTCTCTTTCCTGCACTCTCTGCCTCCCAGCTACCCCGAGGTGAGCAGTTTTCCTCCCCAGCATGTCCTTCCATCCTGCTATTTCTGCCTTGCGGTCAGTCGACTATACAGTGAGCCAAGATAAACTTCTCCTCTTTTAAATTTTGGCTATCAGGTATCATGTCTCAGTGATGAAGAAAGCGACTAAGATAGAAGAACAGGTGGCACTTATACAATAGATATCTATCAAATAAATACTGATGACTTCAAATCCAAGAAAGAGGAAGAGGAACCTTCCTTCCAGAGAACACAGGAAACTAGAATATTTAACAGGAAATCAAATTATTCAGTCTAAATTGAAATTTTCCATGCATCTTATAAACTTGAGATAATTGACAAATGCACAGGTAGCTGACTAGCCTTTTGGCGAGTTCCTGACAATGTTTAGGAAATTGTCCCTGCAAGGCAAGGGGCATGTCTGGAGACCAGGACAGGATATGAGGGAGGCACAGGATATGTGCCTGGAAGGATTTGGAAAATAGTCTCATTTCTGACAATACAACTGACTCATCTATGACAACAGGAGTGAGAAATATCAGTATGTTCATTTCTTTTGTCAAACTCTTACCAGGATCTCTGATTGCAGAAGAAAAACACACGTGGGTAAGCAAAGTGGGTAAATTCAATGAAAGTACAATGAGGACATGGGCAATACTTATTAATACATTCCATCCACAGCCCCCACCAGACATATATTTCTGGGTGATCAGGGAATATGGATTAGATCATGAACATAAAATGTGTTGTTTCCACTCAAACTCCGGAAAACGTCCTCCACAAAAGAGGCTGAGTGGTGGAAAGTCATCCAGGATGACCCCGTTCATACATGCACTCTTCACGCGTATGCATCCTCACTACACTCCTCCTGCTGGCACTGCTCACTCGGGCCCCCCATTCCCACCCCACTTTCTCTAAGCCAGATGCACCTGCTACCCTGGATACTCACTGCCCCTGCCATTTCCTGCAGTGTAATGCCATTGTCAACCTCCCTGCCTGGCACGTGTGCCACCCTCCTTCACTAGAGGAAGGAATGTTTAATTATTTTTAATCAGTGGACATGGCATCTCGCTAGACAGCAATACTTGGGGGATGCAGCACCATCTGCCTTCCACCAGGCGCCAGCTGCTCGGGTGGATGTCGGTAGCGCACCTTAGGACGTGGCCTTCCCCTGCCAGGCGCCCAGGAGCCACTGCCATTCCATTTGGCAGTCTCCAGCACGACACTGCTGCCTGGGCCTGTTCCCTGGGGTGGTTGGTGGTTCGCTCTCCTCACCCTGCCACCCTTTCACAGAGGTGATCCACAGCCCAACCCCCAGAACCTTTTCCCACAAAACCCAGGGGCCTGCCAGTAATAATAGGGTGGCCGAATATAAACGTCCCCCTAACCCAGATGACCACATGTCTTTCCATCACCATTAGTCAACCTAATGGATCTGCTGACTCCAGTCCCACAGAGATTGGCCACAGGCTTCGCAGTGGACTGACCCATGGAGAGCAAGTGTCAGCCAACTACTGAGTGCCTCAAACAGTGGGAAGGGAGAAGGGAGAGACATGCCTCTCGGATAAATCACTGAGCCGTCTCCAGGGAGCAGTGCCCCAGAAAGTGAATGACTGCAAGTTCCTGTCACAGCCCCGTCCCTTCCACCTCCTGCCCTTAAGGCAGTTCCTGCAGCTCTCACAGCTGTGCCAACACTTTCACTCCTGCAAAGCACCTCTCAGTCGCTACGATTGCTTTAGTGGTTCAGCGCGGAGGACTTGCCACCTCCTTCCCCAGGAGCCGGCTAGCTGCCCGGCCTGATGCCTGTACTGCGAACCCAGCCCCGAGGTTCCACTCACCCCCACCCCAGCCCCCTCGACTTTGTGAACCGCCAAATTAAACAACTCCAATCTAGGCTTTATTTTCATGCAAAGTGAAAGAGATCAGCCGCCCCGCACTGGCTGAAGAGTAGATAAAAGCCCCAGCTGCGCCTTCTCTGGGAATCAGTCTCACCTCCAGCAGGAAAGCAAACCATTTTTGTGCCTGAGGGAAATTAGGAAGCCTCACATTTTCATCCGGAGAGGGACAAAGGGGAGGTCAGATGCCGCATCTGCCAGCAGTGGGGCCGTGTGAAATGTGATTAACCCAGGAAGGAGCCAGACAGAGCCCTGCTGGGACTTCTCCTGTCCCTCTGCGTTTCCCAGGGTCAGGAGCAGGAGGAAGGGAAAACAAAAGCATTAAATAAATATTTTTCCATTTAACCCATGTGCTAATACAGACTCTCACAACCTCAGTAGCACTGACTGAGTCGATAATGCAAGCATTAGCCTAAATAATGAAGGAAGTAGCGAACATGTGTTGATTTCTCTGCATTTGTGAAAAGAAGAAGGGGGGGCAGGGGTAGGAAGAGGTTCCAGAAGGAAAATGTAGTCATGTCCTACCCAGTTCCAGCCACAGCACAGTTAAACCTACCGGGGCCCATCAGATAAGCTCACTTAATGTTATTTCTCAGGCTAAATACGAACCACCGGTGCCTGTAGAATTAAAGTCATCAATAGCCGAGGTTCTGCATACACAGGAAGACACAAATAAAATCCCTACCGATATGCCTATCGGAGTAGGAAGTTGTCTGTCCCTTTTAGACAGACTCTCTGTAAGAACTCTGTGTGGTAAATGAAGCTTCAAGTACATTTGTCTCTTTGTCTAAATAAGTAATGCCGATTTCATTTTCAAAGAGTATGCTTGAGCTGTATTCATTATTGTGTTAGGGTTTTGTTTCCACCAAACCGATCTTCCCCTGCCCTCCTGCTTGGACGACTTGTCTCCGGTTAGAGATGTGTGCTGAAAACAGATACTGTTTGAAATCGACTGGAGATGTATTAAATAATCAGGAGAGAAACTCCAGTTAAAAAAAAAAAAACAGAGCCAATTATCAAAAGATTAACACGTTTCTTTGTTCTGTTAAGGAAAAAAAAAAGGCAGGGAGGGGAAGTAATTTTCAAGACAGGCAATGATGCTTTAAAAGGATTCTTCATAGGTGAATTATTTAATCCTTTGTGACTAAGGAAATCTTTGTGTGTGCTACCGAGAGGGGGAGCAAAAAGAAGAAAATGTACGATATTGAAAAGTAAAAATACAGTATGTGGCACACTGAGAACACATAAGTTAGAAGGCCTGTTGGTGGCTGATACCTGCATCCAATCTTGATTACTCTCCTATAGGAAGAATCTGCAGATATTTTCTCAAATATCCCTAAAGGATTAACATAATCAGCTATCGAGTGCCACTGCAGCTACTTCACAAAAATGTAGTTAAGGCGGCACTTATCTGGCAGTGGGAAATTCAGCTCCGAGAGAAGGCACTTCATATACTAAGGCTTTAAATAGTTTTTTAGGGGCCTCTTCACTAAGCAAGAGCTGCTCAGGAGGTTGGGAGGGGGCCGGCATCCACAGGGCCACTCAGCCAAGCTTAGGCAGAGCAAGTGGCACCTGGCGCAGGCGGGTCTCCTTGTGCTGAGCAGGGCTGACATTAGGGCAGAGCATTGCTCACCTCCAAATTGGTTCCCACTTGATTCCCTGAGGGAGGGAGTGGTTGAAGTGTACAGAAGGAGTCTTCCAGAAAAGGCAACTCAAATGGGATTACTTTAGTTAGAGGGTGGCTCAGAGTCACTAATATTGACCTTCCAAATGGAGAAATGTTCGTGTCCCCAGGGAAACGTCCCCAGATTGCTCCTGTTCAATACCCTCTTTTTCTCTATGACTCAACTCCATCTGCACGCAGAGACTCTTAGGGGCCCTGGCAATAGGCTGAGCTCTCTCAAGCAGGTGAATCGATTGTGTTAGTAGAGGAGACTGAAAGGGCGAGTCTACACAAGCACACAAGAAGGGCCATTCAGACTCTCAGACAGGTGAGTAGCTCCACAGAGGGGACAGGGACAGAGAAATCAGGGGGTTCAGTTGAGCTGGGTCAATTCGAAGCGAGAGAACTATGCCCTTAGGACCAGTGATTTGTACTTGTGCCGGCTTTGAAAGTTTGACTACTTTCCCTCTACTCATTTTATGAGCAATATATATTCTGAGTGATCATCACACATATTCTGCAATTTTTCACTTAGAAAAATAGCTTTCGCATTTCATACAGCTTCTAATTCCAAAATTAGTTCAACACCTAGCAGTGGATGTAGAAATATATACTCCTTTTCAAGATGTACTTAGGGCTGGTATTGATTTATGCTCTATCATGATTTTAGTCTTATGGGATAATCACCTCGTCAGGGCTATATTTATTGTTGTGGCTACTAAATCACATTAATTCCTTGGCGATTACACTGAGGTAAAACATGCACGAACTGCAGCAGTGACAGAATTCAGTTCTCCTCCCTAAATAAAAACAACACAAAGATAGCCACATCCTAGTTTGTTAATGGCTGTCTGACTTTGTTTTCCTTTTGCATATCTTATTGGGCATCAAAAGTTGCAGCTTTTGCTTTCCCAGAGAGCTGGACTCCAGTAGAAAAGCCCCTTGAGGGAGAAGCAGAAGCACTGTGGACACAAGTGCTAATAGCAGCATGGTACAGAAGCAAATCACCCAGCAAAATCAGACAGTTTAGTGTCATAGAAGCTTTTCAAGGGGAAAAAAACAAAAAAGAAGGAAGCAGAAATGATCTGATACTGGCTGCCTTTGATTAGATGGCTTTCTGTGAATTCGTGTAGGACTATCCATTCTCCTCAGGACTCAGGGAGTTCGTAATATTAACTAACTCCAGCTTGCTTTGAGGCTTCCATGGCATTTAGCAACATAAAAGGGACAAAAACAAGGGCTGGGCTTTGGGGGAGAGGGGTTCTTGTAATGGGATAAGAGTGGATATGATCCTTTCAAGAATGTGCATGAAGCCCACTCCAGATTCACCCTAAATACAAAAGTTGATGTCACTATTGGTGGATCCCGAACAGGCGAGCAGGTGGCCCCGTGGGCCCTGCATACATGGGCACTTGGAGAAGGCCCCCTTTCAGGGAGCAAGGGCTTCCCCCCTTCTGCAAAGACCTGGCCCCTTCTATTCAGAAGGACTCACATTCCACAGTACCTGAGATTCCAGCCTCCAACAAGAAATATGCAGGTAAAGCTTGCTGATTCTCTTGGATCTTCTGAAAAGATTCTGCTTGCTTTGTATTTTTAATAAAGGGTCAGATAGGATTTCATCCAAACTGGCTCACTCTCCTTTCTGCCTTGCATATTGATTTCAACCATTAATTTGGGGCAGGCTTTTAAGCTTGATTGAAGTGCTGTCCGTGACCAAAAGACTTCTTTATATGCCTCTCATGTCCTTCATTTTTATGAATGCCAAATACCTTTCATCTACAACCCATACCTTAGCAGAAGGCCCCGGGCCAGTGAAGAAAGAGAAAATAATGAAGAACAGGGATGATGCACAAAGTTGCTCCCGACTCTGTTATTGGTTCATTTTGGACCAATGAACTGGATCACATTTAATGATTGACTCAACTAGAAATGATATTAAGTAAGTTTTAAAATGTAGATACCACCCCCATAACAATATATTGAAAGGGTTGCAGAAACGAAAAGAAAATTTTTGTCACTGACCCATCATGAACTTTGTGAAAGAAAAAATGAATAGGTGGTACCTCATGCAGCCAACTCCACTGTAACTGGTTCTGTTTAGCCTTTTTTTTTTTTCTTTTCTTTTTAAAAAGAATAGTAGGATACTTGAACTATAAGAAGACAAGCTTTCTTTCTGTTTTCCGAAATATGGAGGGAAGTAGCAGAACTATTCTTACTTGAAGAGCTATGCACTTTTCTAAGGGCACCTCCCTTAATAGTAAACTGCTTTTCTTTCTGTATCTCACAACAAGCTCACCCTGTCCTTGCAGCCTTCGAATCCGCTGTGCCCAGATACTTCCTGCTCATCATCACCTTCCCTGTGCACTCCCATGCCCGCAGGATTTCCACGCACATTAGAGCAACCTAAATCCAAGGGCCTTTCTTTTCTCTTTAGTTTTACAATAGATGTGTTACTGAGCTGTTGAAACAGAAAAGCCCTAATACAGACTTCCCCACCAGCCAGCCTCCGAGTAGGTGTAGCTTTTTATATTATTCTCACCTAGAGAAGCATATTAGAGAACAGCTTAGAATCGATTTCCCCATGTGTTTCCTCATCTGCTCCAAAGCCCCTTTTACGATGTTGACTTTAGAGACAGGG
Organism: Dasyprocta punctata; assembly: GCA_004363535.1. Classification (NCBI taxonomy): domain Eukaryota; kingdom Metazoa; phylum Chordata; class Mammalia; order Rodentia; family Dasyproctidae; genus Dasyprocta; species Dasyprocta punctata. The sequence goes on along the minus strand of RJWM01002105.1, from coordinate 111,875 downwards.
GAAGACGCCCTTTCTCCATTCCCTCTCCCTCCTTGTCCCCCCATTCTCCCTTCCTCCCTGAACTTTGTCCTCTTGTCTTCACCTGGGTATTTCCTGGTCTCTTGGGGATGATAATGGTGCTTCCTCTACTGATTATTTTTCCTCTCCGTGTCCACAGCAGATCGTAATGCACGGCTTTGGCACACTGCCCCTCTGAGTCTTTCCCTCACCTAGTTTTACATTTTCCCCACCTGTTTTTCTTAGTTCTCAAACTCGGGAATTTCATAAAACTTTCACTCAAGCTGTTCAAGTGTAGATTCCTTCAATCTGCCAAAAGCCCCTCTCTAGGTGGGTTTTCCCCAAGTCCCCAAGTACTCTTGCTAATAAAACTGCTGAACAGGAGCTAATTTATCACTGTGTTATCATTGTATCACGGCATGGAGAGCCATACCGAGGATGAATTATGGATCCATCCAATGTCCCCTGCATCCTGTATGTCAAGGTAAGCAAGTGCTGCTTTGTGTTTGCTGTCAGCCTTCGAAACAGCTGACATTTGTTATTTTAATTAATAGTTTACTTTGCTGAAATAAGCTTCCGGGAGAAGTTATGACTTTTTATTAAATCTTCACTGCAGCATTGTTTTCCCCAGATTGGGAGACAAAAGCTAATTTTCAAAACTGCTTTCTCCTGCAAGGTCACAGTCAACAGCTTGTGTGCACATGTCAGGGAAACATCTGCTTCTGTGCCTCAGATATAAGTAAAATTTGCTTTATTTTGAAATTTAAATTTACTTTTACTCGAGAAAAATGATGAGTCAGTCATTAAAGAGCCATTAAGTGATGTTGATGAGGAGAGACTTTTTAACCAGTCATTTTGTCTCACAACCAGCACTGAAATTTCCCCAAACTCAGCAATCTGCTTCAATGTCGCAGGGAACTGTGGTCACTGGCACATCTGGATCTGGACCAACTTGTCTTTTCATTAATGCAAATCATTATTATGTAATTACTCAGGCTGCAATGTAGAGATCATTGATTTCTTTTGCCCAGTAGCAGTATTTTTAAGTCACTGATGACAAAGAGAACCTTCAGGACAATCCAAACTATACAAATTAGCTCCAGTTCAAGAAAGGCAAACTTACTTAAAACGTTCCAATACTAAATTTAGTTCTGAGACTTTTTCTCTGCTTGGAATAAATTAACCAAGGGAAGTCGGTTCCTTCGTGTTGTTTTAATTACTTTTGGTGACGCATTTTACTCATCACATTTCTAAGACAAAAACACTTTTACGCTCTTTCCCCAAATGGACTTGTGTTCTGCCCCTACACACGTTCCCACATCATGTCCCAACTCTTAGAGGAACCTGTCCCTTTCCTAAGAACACCAGTAAGTTCCCTGGAGAAAGACACTAATATGAGCAGTCTTGTATTTTTTGGTGTTTTAGAATCGTGTTTCTTTAAAGCCAGAGATGTCCCCATACATTGCCTTTCAGAAGAATAAAATATTGTCTCTAGATTATGATATCCCCATCTCTTGGAGCCCTAGTAGCTGACTCTTACTTTCTATAGTAGGTAGATTGATTGTCTCCAATTCTTTACCTCTTCCTTAGCCTCATTACGGGAAGAGGTGCCTCCTCTCACCAAATCTGGCTGTAAACTGAGTGTTAGGATTTGTTTTTGTCAAATGACTTAAAAATGAAATTGACAATAAGCCAGTTGCAAACCAAGGCATTAAGTATCCTGCTGTGCTTCTGGTCACCCTCTTGTGCCTCTACCATGGCTTTGATATTCATGCCAAGACAGGCCCTGGATATAAATAGGATGAAAGATGCTGGAGCAGTGTTATCCCAACTGGACACGGCCTAGGCTACCCAAACCCTGGCCAACTCATAGTAATGGGAATAGGGGTGGGAACTATAACACAAGATTATTGTTTTAAACCACTGAGTTTTGGGATTGTTTTTGGCAGCAATAGCAGAATGTTATATACATGCTATTTTTTTCTCTTTATAGCTTTATCAAGGTACCACAAACTATATTTATTTAAAGTATACAATGGATAAATTTTGACAGATGAATACACCCATGAAATCATCTCCACGGTCAGGAAAATGAACATATCCATCCCTGCAAAGCATTTCTTCCTAACCTTTCGCTATGGTTTGGATGTGATTTGTAGCCAAATGTTCATTCATGTGTTGGTAACTTGGTCTCCAAATGGTAGGGTTGGGAACTGGCAAAACTTTTAAAAGGTGAAACTTAATGCACATAACAGGGGTCATGGGGGCACAGACCTCAGAAGTTACTAGTGTTAGAGTGAGCTATTTCTCGCAAGAATGATTGCTATAGAAGAGCAGCCCTGACCCCTGAACTTCTCTGGCTTCCCATCTGACCATGTGATCACTCTCACACAGGTGCCCGCCATAACATACTCTTCCATGAGGCCCTCACCAGTGCCAAGTACAAGTCAGTACCACACTCTTGAACCTGTGGAAGTGTGACCTGAAGAAGTATCTTTTCTTTGTAAATTACATGGCTTAGCTATTTTGTCTTAACAATGAAGAATAGATCAATATACTTTATGTGATTTCCTGCCTTTCTTCTTTTCCATGATCCCAATCAACTCCTAGGCAATGTGTACTTTAGAATATATTTTGTATTTATTTTTCTGTTTTGGCCGACATCATCTAATTTTCATGTGAACTAGTCTTTATCATCCCTAGTTCACACATAAGTAACTGCAAAATTCAGAGTCAGCAGGCAGTGTCTTGAAAATCCATAGAGACCACTGTCCAGGAAATCTATGGTGGAAAGAAAAAGAGTTGACCTGAGACCATGGATTTTGTAATTAAACAAGCCTATTTTGAATTCTAGCTCGGATAGTTAATTGCTCTGTGATTTTGAATGATAGGTTTGAGCAATCTCAGTTTTCTCAAATTGAAAAGAGTGGGAAATAAACTTATCCTTATGGGATATTCTGAGGATTAAGGAGATAATGTGTGAAGAGTCTTTAGCATAGAGACTGGCGCATAGCATAGCCTCAGTAAATGACAGCTGCTATTACCAGCTTCATGTCATCAGGATAGCTGCTAGCCAGTTCTAGGAGAGAAGAGTCAAGCCTTTGACAGTCTGGCACATAATAGTCATTCAGTAAAAGTTGTTTAAATAAATAAATGAAAAAGTCATGTTAACATTTATTTCTTTCTCTGCAAGAGGGGCATTTATTTCATAAAATGAGAGACTCACAATATTGAGTGTCTTTCTTTTAGACAAGCTTATGCAGATTTTCACCTACTATTTCACACATTCCCGAAGCCATTTTGAGTGCTGCATACAGAAGCAGCCAAGATTAACCTGGGAAAAGAGGTCTCAGGCACGAACCTGCTATGTTGTGCTTATTTTCCATGGGATTCTAAGGCATAGTGTCTTTCAAAGCCTTTTCCAAGCTAATACTTACCTCAGTTCTTCACTCTTCTTCAGTTTCATTTTCTTTGCATAGTTAAATAAGGAAAATAAAAGACCATCTTTCTATGTCAGATCCTCCTCTTCTCTAGGAAACCAGCTGGGGCAACACAGGCTTTGATTCATATTCCTCCCTGATCCTGCCCCTTTAAAACACATTTAACCCCAAAGGGAGCACCAGTGCTCCACCAGGTGTTGTTCCCCCAACTCCTGTGGAGGTCTTCCTGAGTGTCCTGACATTCCACACCACAAGGGGGCCACGAGGAGACAACTACTTCCTAGCTGTGACCTGCGGCTATGTGCAGTGCTAGGTTCAGACCTCCAGTGCCTGGCTTTGATTTTCCTCACTTGGACCCTTGGGCTCTTCCTCAACAACAGCATTTTGACTCCACAAACCACAGCCAGGGCACAGGTGTTTCCATTTCTATCTCCTGTCTCAAAACCAGGCCTTGTCAAGCAGGGGGCATCTCTCAGGACAAAGCAGGGGGGTAGGCACTGGTGCAGTCACGCATGTCATACTATTCACCATGTACACCTGGGCCTCACTTCAGAGTCTTCATGGCTGGCCATCGCTCCCCAAGACCAATTTCCTCAAGGACGTTCTTTCTATTGCCAGTCCTTTCTTTGGCCACTTACTGAAGTCTTTGTCCCTCATTTCTGTAACTCTACTTTTGTGACACTGGGGCTGAGATTCTGAAAGCTACATCTCTCCCATGTCAGCTGACACGCTTCTAGAGTCCATCAGCAGGAATCTCTAGAAAGAGATTGTTTGGGGCTGGATTCTTTCCTTTCAAACTTCATGTTAAGGTCTAAACTTCAGTACATCAGAATGTGACCAGCTTTGGGGATGGTGCCTTTAAAGAAGCAATTAAGTTAAAATAAGTTAGCTATGATGAGCCCTAATCCAATCTAACTAGTGTCCTTATAAGAAGAAGAAATTTGGATACTCAGAAACGCATCAGGGGCACATTCAAGGACACTCTTAGATGCAGAGAGGAAAATCCCCTGTCTCAGGAGGAACTAAGCTTCCTTCCTACCTGATCTTGGATTTCCAGCCTGAAAACTGTGGGAAGTAAACTTCTGTCTATGAAGCCATCAGGCCATAGTATGTAGTTATGGAAGCCTAAGCAGACTAACTCAGTGACTGGCACACAGAGCAGAAGAGGACTTCCTGTTTGTGTTGGAAGCATCCCAACAGGGGTTTCACCCAATAGGAGCACTTATTTTAGTCCAGCTCTCTCACCAGCACTCCAAGACCAGTCTCATGATGCCCCTCAGAGGGACGAGCAGCTTTATGTCCTACCTGGATCAAGTCCCAGCCCACTCCTCTTCTGAGCTTCTAGTTTCTGATGACTTCAATGTCTTCCTTTTTTCTTGTAGCCCCTTTGTTTTTATACCCTTCAATACTCCCAGGCCTGTTCCCTCTGTCCTGCCCTTGCCACCCCTGCTCACCTCCACCCCTCACTGCCCGTTAACTGAGACAGCACTGCTCTGACACTATTGTCAAACGTTAGGGCTGCTGAGGCAATGAGCAAAGGCCCTGAATAAAGGTCCCGTATTTGCTGTGAGGAAGCCTGCATTAGTCTTCTGTTGCTGCTGTAACAAATAGCACAAAAGTAGTGGTTTAAAACAGTGTTGATTTATTATCTTACAATTCTTTAGACTGGAAATCTGATACAGCTTTCTGGGCTAAAATCCTGGTGTTGATTGGGTCCTATTCTTTCTGAAGGCTCTGGGGGGATTTATTTCCTTACGCTTTCCAGCTTCTAGAGGCTCCCCCTTCCTCCATTCACAAAGCCAGCACAGTCGAATTTCTCTTACATGGTGCCGTATCCTGGCTCTCCACAGCTTGAAAAGGTTCTCTGAAAGGATTTGTGTGATTAGCCTGGGCCCACTTTATAATCCAGGATAATCTCATCTCAAGATCCTTAACTTTAATCATACCGTTAATCCCTTTTGCCCTTTAAGGTAGTATATTCGCAAGTTCCTAGGCTTAGTGAGTGTACAGCATTGTAAAACATTATTCAGTCTACCTAGCGTCTTCCTAGCTTCTCCACCTTCTTTCTTGCTTTATGTCACCCCCCACCCTTACTCACAACCCAGCGTTCTGCTCAAACACTGAGAAGCCTGCTCGTGTGCTGTGAAGGGGCAATGGGCACGAGGTGCTCCTGTAACCCAGCTCCTGGTGGTGACAGTAACAGACTGTGGGGACTTTACACCAGGCGGCATTCCTTCTGAGGTTTAATGTTCTTACCAGTTAGATGGAAAGATTTGTGCTCAAGATACATTCTAGCTTTAAAATATTAGGGTTCCTGGGAAAGGAAGTACGCAAGATGCCCTAATCACCCCAAAGAAGGTGAGTTAGGGAACAGAGCAGGTTGGTTAATTCCTGGGGCGCTGACATGGTACATGAATATCAGCAATATACTACATTGGTTCCTATCACCCCAGGCAGAGAGCAAGGGCTTTCTTCTCAACATTTTCCCCTTCCTGCTTTGTAAAGGGTCAGAAACACCACCTGTTGCTACAGTGTGGGCAAAGAGGCCCCTTTTCTTGTAAGGTTGTTTGCAGTTTCCAAGACTTCTAAGACAGAACTCTCAGGGTTTATAAATTAAATCTACGACCCTCCTCAGAGTCCACTCTTACAAGGAAAGGACTCAGAGACAGAATACCGTGTGAGAGAGTCAGCTAGGTAGCCAAATCACCACCCACTGTGTTGTGCGTGCATGTGTGTGTCTGTGAGTACGTGTGTGTGTTGGAAACAGCAACAAAAATGAAATAAATTCCGTGTAGGATTTCTGGACTCATTTCAAAATTCAACCCCATTCTTTCTTTGCTTCATGACCAGGTGATTTCTCAAAGTTGTGGTCTGCGTGTATTTTACCTCTGAATATTTTCAGCAATTGTTTAGCCATGACATTTGGCGAGGGCTGCTCAGAAGGAAGACACGCAGTGTGAGTCCTCGGTCTAGGATTTCTTGGGGGCTCTCTGGAGCGCTCACCTCTGCCATGAGCTACCTCACCATAGGACACTGTGCAGCTTATGCCTCTCTGTCCCTCAAGTGTGTGCGGGTGTGGAGGCCGTAAGTACTGGAAGAAGAAGAAAAACATGCTCTCTTCTCTGATCTATGATGGGTTTTGTACATATTTTCTATTTTTTAGGGATTTGTATTTTTCAGTGTCAGGCTTCATTTCAGAAGGCACTGGGGTTGGCGCTTGTGATGATTTATTTGTGTGGAAGAGGGAAGTTATTGGTTTTTGCTCATTTATATGTAGGGCCCCTCACAGGGAAATATTTTTAGAAACATTTTTATATCTCTTCATATTTTTTCCAGTTGCAGTATATTTGCTTGCTTTGGGGGTCGACTGCCTATGTCCCTTTGGTGCGCAAAGTTAGGAAAGAAATATTTAAACAATAGGAAACTTCATGGTACCTATGAAGACATGGGTTTTGTAGTATCATCTGATTAATAATAGAGGGGTCCCAAGCGTCTTTCAGAGGTGGTGTGGCTCTCATGGGCAGAGAGGCTGAAGCATAACACAGAAAGTCTCCTCAGGTCCCTCTATCCTGCTCTGCTGTATACATTTGTGGATGAACTGTAGTGTTGACAGATCTGACTTTCTTTCTGCCACAGTCAGCTCTATTATCCTGCCTCGGGCTTGAACCTGCAGCAGCTGAATCTTGTATTTGCTCTGCCTGAGGCCTTGACCTGCTGCTCTTCCCTTCATCCTTTATTTGTTCCTTCCTTGTGCCACCTGTCTGTCTCCTCTGGCACTGTAAGAAGGCATTCCTCCATCTTCTTATTCTACCTCTGGAATTAAGAAAAAATCCCAGGCGGCTTTCTTTCACCTCGTGTGTGCTTGAATCTGCCCCTGCAGCTGTCAAGACAAGGTTTCTTGAGGCATATGAATTCCAAAGGCAATTTTCATTTGTTCTAAGAGAACAGACCCCGCTGCAAGGTGTCAGAAAGATGCACAAGCACTTTATGCACACTTAAAAGAAAAATTAGCAAACAGACATGGCAATGTGTCCAACACCAACGACACGGAAAGCCAAAGGCCCTAGTTGAATCTCTTTTTAAGTAGAGACTCAAAGGACAGCTCTTACTGAGGCTAACAAATAGCATTCTGCCAAATTTCTAAAGCTCTCCCACTCCAATGCACAAGTTTGTCTTTCATTCTAAAAGTGTGTGGTACAATCTGGTCGCCACTTGCCACACAAAGCGATGAGGTATTGAAATGCAGCAATCCAAGTTGAAAGATGCTGTTATTATAGAATACATACCACATTTTGAATATATAATAAGGAAAAAGATGAACATGAAATATTTCATGGATTTTTCTTTTGGATTATATGAAAACCAAAAACAATTTTGCTATATTGGGTTAAGTAGGATATGTTATCTAAAATTAATTTTACCTGTTTATTTTTACTTTTTCAATACTGCTAATCAAAAATTTAAAATTATACAGCTTGTATTATATTTTTATTGGATGTTCTAGAACTTGAGAAAGAAATAACACCTGGGATTATTGTTTTTCTATTACTCTGGAAAGAAATTTTAAAACATTTCACAACATTTTTTATTCTTTGAGTTTTTTTCAAGATATTTTACATGACATTGGGTCACAGAAACAAGTTTTCTATACAACTTAGATTATATATATATATTTTTTAATGGACTTATTTAATTTCTTTTTAAAGGGCTGCTTTCCATTTTTATGTACTAGCTTTTCCTTAATAAAGGCTTCTTTCTTTTATATGCTGCTTTTTTGTCTAATAAATTCAGTGTGTTTTGAGATTAGCTTAACATTTACGAGGTGCCCATAGTTTGTACAGGAATTTATAAAACAATCTATTTCCTACCCTCAAGGAGAACATACTCTTAATGAACACAAACTGCCACAGCCAAACTTCCTCTGTTTATAAAAATTTTTATAGGCAAAGTTGTAAGTGTTAGAAGAAAGGTTTGTGGTATAGATTATACTTTCGTTTTGTTTCATATGTTTTTGAGAGCAATTTTTCTAGCAAAGTTTAACCAAAAGCAACAATATGACTTCACTATTGATCATAAAACGTTGTTGTTGTTGTTGTTGTTGTTGTTGTTGTTGTTTTATAAATTACAGCCTGGTGAGGTCCAAAAAGATATTTTTCAGAATTTGAAAAACACCAACTGTGAGCGTTTATGTAGCACTTACTATATACTAGATAGTACTAAAAGCCTTGTATGTGAGAACCCAAATAATATTCGAAAGAGTCCTTAGGAAGCAGAAAAGTATTTATGCCCATCATACCAATGGAGAAACTGAAGTATAAGGTCATGCAGCTAAGGAGCTCAGGCACAGAGAAACAGCTCAAGTGTTCTGAATGTAGAGCTGGGCTTTTAACTTCTGCATCCAACTATTTTATTGCCTTGACATAGACAACTCATGATGTGTGGTGGATTGACAACTAGTAACACCCAGCTGAACTGAATCAGCATGGTGCTGGGTACAGTAGGCCCACCTGAGGATTGTTGCCAATAAAAGGAGAACTGGAGAGGTGATGAGGGTGCTTTTGGTTCTCCTGGAGGAGCTTGTCATGCTTTCCTGATATGAACCCAGTTATTATAATCAGAGGAGCTTGGGACCTCGTTGTCCCTGAGAATGGCTACAGTTCGCTTTTGGGGATCTCTGGTCCTTACCTTGAGCATCGCTTCCTGGCTCTAGTGCAGAGCGCTCAGCCTGCTGGCACAGATCCTTCATTCCACTGGCACAGACTTCCTAGCTTTCACCACTGACCTTTGGGTCTTTCCAGTACAGATCAGTGAAACAGACTTGCACGAGGCATTGCCTACATATGGGCTCTAGGTTTTCAGCTGGACTCTTGCAGGACATTGCCGTGGGATCCAGGCCCTCAGCTGGATTCCTTGTGTCTCTAGTGTGTGAACAGATTTGTTGCACTCTTTTGTATTTGACTCTTTGGGTGACTTATAAAATAATCCTATAAATTATGTGTCTAAATTAAATTGTTTCGTTTGCAAGCCCTGACTGCAAAATGATGGTAACTTCATCCCACTTTCGTCGGGGATGTGTTGAAGGCCACTCAAAATTGGAGGGACTAATTATCTAAATTCCACTTTTACCTTAACTTTATCCTGCCACATCTGTTACCAGAAATGAACACATCATAGATTATTTACTTTGGTTTCACTGATTTTCTTTGCCTGTGTGTTAACTGTCCTAAAATAACTAAAATACAAGAGACAAGTGGTAAGCGGGCATAGCCTAGTAATCTATAAAGTATCTAAAATTTTGTGAATTTATTTTCTTAGAGAACACAAGCCAAATCTCACCCTTGTTCGTGCATTTCTATAGAAAACTTATTTGCATATGTGAAGCAAGAATGTGGTTTTTAATGATCTTAATGGAAGCTAGAAATATATCATTTTCTTGATAAGTTGTCATTTTGTACGCTCATCTTCCTGGCACTAGAATACAACCATGTAAATCTATGAACTGCCGCCTGTCATTAAAGAAACTGATGTGACATTCCCAGGTTTGCAGCCTATTCCCATACCAGATTTTTGTGCTACATCCTGACTTGACTTCATTTTTTTTTTCCTCTGGATTTTTGTTCTTAAAAGCTCATTTCCAATGTCTGTCTGTAATAATTCACATAACTCTCAACACATAAAGCACATTATTTAGTGACTGCATTCCCCAGTTGATCCAGGGATTCTTTCCAAACAAGCCTCTGAACTACCTTGTGAAATCTTAAGCAATATTCTTGGAACCTTCTGACATTATGCTTAATTAAGGTTTACGTGTTAATATTGAACAATAAAATGAGGATGGCATAGTAACATAGAAAAAATAGAACCAAAGTAATTAGCAGTGATGATACTTATTCATTGAATTGTATCATTGCACATATGTGTCCTTGCCAATTTATAATTTTTTCAAGTTATTAATTATAGCTTCTGAAGCAGTATATTTAAAATACCTTAGGAACCATCTCCTAAACATCCCTAGATTTAATGAAAAGCTAGTGATTAGTGCCTTAAATAGCAGCAGAGATGCCTCCCAACCTTAGAGAAATCAGTTAATCCCTAATTTCTTTTTTCTGTGAACAAGCAACTATTATTTCTCACATTTTTCCTGAAGTTCATTACAAATAATACAACTTTACTTTGTTTCCATACTACTTACAATTCAGATAGAACTCTTTCTTGTGTCCAGATTGCTTTCCTGTTTTTGGAGAAGAAAACAATACCAATATTTTTTATGATTGAAAACTATTAGGATAAAACCTAACAGATATATTAAAAATAGGAAAGTTGTTTAAAAATGTGCTACCAAGTGAGGAAAAAAAACCCAAGGTGTGTGAGAGATATAAAAATTACTTTACACATGTCCTTCAAAAAAGTTTAATACATAGTCAGGTCACATTACTGCACATCAAATTCTCTAGGTCTCTGGCTGCCAGTAGCAATTATCTGTAAAAGAACATGTTTTCCCTGGTGACTCGCTATCGGGAATTTTTGAGTATACCTAAGCATAGCCTTGAGCAAAACTCCTACGGGGCATATTTGGAATACAGGATTTCATTTGGATGCAATATCAAGGTTTCAGTGCAATATGTCTATCTATATATTTTTACATCTGTTTTAACATATTGATGTGTTTATCTGTTAGCTTTAATTACATGATATAAGTATATATAAATGGAAATAGTACTCCTGAGCTTCCACTCAACTTTTGTCATGAGGTATACAAATATATTTCCCTCGATGCCTGGATGATTTTATATTATAATGATAGTTCCTGAATTTTCATGATTACTTTGCTTTAAAAAGTGTTGAATATTTTCAGATTGCTAAGGTGCCAGGTCTTGTTGTAGCTGACCAGGTCGCATTTCATTAGTTTCCCATGACCAGTGGGATCTCAACTAGTATAATCTTTCGAGTCCATCTCAAATGTATGCCAGATAACGATGATGTCACCATTTAGAGGCAGTTAAAATATGAGCCCAAATATTTCAGAATTTTGTTGTGCCGTTTTGCAGAACTACTGAGAAATGAAAGAATAAATATTTTCAACTGACAATTGGTAAGGATTCACAAAGCATATCGAGTACTCAAAAGTTCAAATGTAATGCTGCTATTATAGGAATTTTGGGCATTGATCATGCATGCTCTGATTTGGATGAAGATATTCTGACAACGAGATGGAAGTTCCCAGAGTTGTACCTTTCTAATATGTAAAAGTGGAATGTTGGAGTGCCTATTAGGCTAGGATTTAGAAAGGAGCAAAAAGAGTGTCACTGGCTCTGAAAATCAACATGAAAAAAAAAAACCATAAACAACTTAGTCCAAAAACCAGCTTCAATGATTAGTATGCTTCCTTAAAGCTTCTGTATTGCAAGTGGCAACTCCTTCTTTCCATTTGAGGAATGGAGCTAACAAAAATGCAATGCTTTACTTTGATGTCTGATTTCACAATGAGGATGTGTGTCTTTTCCTTTGGATCTCCATCATCTCACTCGAGGTGGCCTAACGAGACTACAATCCCACAAAAGCAATGATAAATGTGTCTCCAGATGAGGGAAGCACTTCCTTTGTAAATGGATCACTGTTGGTCCCTGACCTTAGCAAGGAGAGCACCAGTGGGCAGGGAGGATGGACAGTGTAGCTCTGATACTTGGTGTTGGGCCACAAATACACCCCATGCCATTGATAGATTTAAGAAGGTTCTAATTTATCAACTCTTCAGCATGAAGACTTTTTCAGGAGATTTATGAAGGGTGAGAATCTAGCAGGTATGTTTATAGGTAGCCTGGGGTTTAGCAAGTATATATCATCCGAGGGCTTTAGGTGATTACTTTTCTAAGCAAAAAGTTTGAAACTCAAGTGTTTCCTACGAGTCCGAATTAGTTGGGGAAATCTGGAGAACATCCGTTTTTACCCTCGTACATTAGGTTTTAATGTTTGCAAGGGCCATATAAACCATTTGGGATTTTTACAGAGCCATATGCACTTTTATTACTGCAAAAGACAACAGTGTTATAGCCATGATAAATAAAATTATCTGCAGGCCTTTGCAACTTGGGCAATCCAGCAATACTGCATTTTAACTTCTGTGGCCCCAAAATGTAAATGAAGTTGAAACAGCAGAAAATTTCATCTTTTCTGCTTGTAGTAATTCTCACAGAATCATGAATGCCTTTCTTCCTCCTTCCTGGATCTCTCCAAATAGATCCCATTTATCTGATTGGATTTCTGTCCCATCTTTCTACATATTACAGCTAATTAGTACCCCCTGATGAGAAACAGTCCACTGATGGAAAAAGCAGTTAGATAAGATCTGCATTAACAAATGTAGTTCATTTAATATCATTTGTGCTGCTGCATTATTAATAATACATAATTACCCTGCACAGGCTGGAAGGGAGAATAAAACTGTTCTTTAATCTTGGCCTTTGCAGAGAAACAGTATATTGGAGGGAATAAAACAGTATTGGACTATTGGTTGCCATCCATCATACAGCGTTATGTGTCATACTATTTTATTAACTTTGGATCTAGCTAGAATTTCTATATTTCAACACAATCACAAACTACCCAGAGACAATCATTTTGCAAAATTTTGAAAAGGCCAGCTTCTTATTTTAGAGAGTTAAATTGGGAAGTCCAACTGATGACTATCAGCAAGTTGAGATTTTTCTGCCTGCTATGGAGAACATCTCACTGCAGAAGATAATGAATGTCACTTTGGTCAATAACTAATGTTCACGTTCATAAAACTTAATTTAACACAATGGATGAACCCGGCTTCATTCTCCTCATTCTCCGGAAGCAAGGTCCGCTGGGCTAGAAAGGGCTTCTGACATAAAGCCAGTGCTAAAATAATGAAATAAGCAATGGTATAGCATCAGAAAACTGCCCAGCCTTGATCAAACGCTCACTCTCTGCCGAGTTTTATGCTGAACCCTTTACACGTATTCATTCTCATAACCATCCTGTGCTGGAGGTTACTAATTTTATGCTAGAGTTCATACAAGTCTGGCAAGACCTCACAGACTCTTGCGAAGAAAAATTTCTGGAAAGTAGGCCGTGCTCCTTGCGTTTTTCTTTGCTGTGCTTTCTCATTAGAGAAGCCAAGACCCTTGAATCTCATTTGCCAGATGGAGCAGTGTAAATACACTCAAAGCTGCCATAAGTGTGTTTCTTTGCTCAGGTGAGGAAGACCTGGGTGCAGGCCTCACAGCTGGAACAGGAAACTGTGGATCCCCTGATCCCACGTTTGGTACCTAAAAGAAAGAGGAAGTAGAGCCAGAGGGAAGGTACGGGGTTCTACATTTCAGGCAAGCTTATTTCCTAATGAAACATATGAACCTCCTATTTCATTGGCCAGCCTATTCATTTTACCAGTAAATGCTTTCTGAAACTCTCTTATACTAGACATTTGAAATAGGAATAAGGAGAATTCAAAAGAGGCATTCAAAAATAGTAAATGAGGAATAAGGACCCTTTTGTTGTCATCAGAGAGCTCACATCCTTCTTGTAAAGACAGACATAAAAATAAACGACTACAATTTGATATGTTCCAGATACAATGTGGACAGAAAGGAAGGATGCTAAATCACCTCTCCCCAAGCGGAACAGAGAAGGTTTGATAAAGACACCCTAAGTATATTCTTGCAGAATGAGTGCTGTTTTCCTTGTAGACCATTAGGAATGGGTCTTCTTTCTTTGTAAGATCATTATACTGTTTGAAAGAATAAACTATAAATTCTGCACCACATAATAGTTGAGTGCGTGGAAATTCTGTTAACTCAAGGCATATTTCTTTTCAAAGTCATGGCTATCAACATTTCATTATCCTTTGAAATGCTTTTAAACCAGAGACTTGAAGGTATGATTAGGGTGTATGTCAATATTCACAAAGAGGAAAGAGACATGGGTAGGTGTGGATTGGGAAGGGGATTTGTATATACCTGGTAGAATATTGACATAGGACTTTTATTCTCAGTAGATTTCTTTTCCTCACCAGGTTCACAGGTGTATCAGTTTTGAAATATAAACGATTGCAGTTCTTTTCTCTCTTGAAAATTTTAGTGCTTATGTGGTGTAGGACAGAATATAAGTTCTCTGAAAGTTAAGACAGTATCTGTACTGTCATGGCAATTAGTTCATTGGTTTGATGTCTTAGTGTATCGAAAGTTGTTTTACCCATTTGCGATCTCCTGTGTCATTCAATTCCCCTGCTAAAAACAAGGCAGCCAGCTCCCTGTTTCAAATTTAAGGCTCTGTGTTGTGTTTTCCTTTGGGCATTGCAAAGAGACAGCCGCAGTGTGGTGAAGACTGCCAAACATTCTCCAGGATGCATTCTTCCTTCCTGCTGAGCAGACAGCTACACTGTATTTCCCAGTCTTCTCAGAAGCTAGACCAGGCCAGGCCCGTGGCTGAATTCTGGCCAAGGACATGTGAGCAGCAGTGGTGTGATTCACTTCAAGGCCCAGTCCGTAACACATCCTGCAGTTTGCTCTCTTTTTTCCTTCCTTATCCTCGGCCTAAAAACAAAATAGAGTACTTTGTGGCCCTGCAGGGCATAGAAGCTCAATAGGGAAGGAACCTGAATCCCCAAAATAACTGCTCAGAGAAGAGCGGTCCAGCAGTGCCCCAAACTAGGGACACTTATTTTATTTTATTTTTTATTGTTACATCAACAAAAACTAAATTTCTAATGTGAAATTTAGCATTGTGTGCTTTGGTAATTGACCTACCCTAAGACGCAAAGGCACTTTCTGTAGGTTACTGAAATAAGTAGTATGTGGAGGGTGTGTAAAGCAGAAGATATCTGTGGACTTCACATGCACACTGCCGCTGCGCTGTGCACTGATCACGACACTACAGGGTACAGTAGAGTGACACTGTCACCAGCCTCATGTGAGGTCGGAGTGGCCTGTATTTATCACTGCTTTCATGTGGCAAGAGAGACCGCATTGAACATAGCTGTTGTGCAGGTTGAGGCGCTTTCTGCTTTTGTCTTTAAATTCATTTCCTTTTCCAAGCTTTCTCTAATCTCACTCTCCTCTCGGGGTCTCCTATTATATGTTTCCTTAGAATACTATACTTTTTCTTTCTAGTAAGTAGCACACATAATTAAATAATTGATTTTCATGTTGTTATTGTTGAGTGATGATCTTCTCTATACTGCAAGCTCTGGTGAAGATAGGGACTACTTCATTCATCATTGCGTCCCCCCTTTGACCAGAATTACGTTTGATGCAACGCTGGTAGTTACTAATACTCTTTCACTGACTAGCTCTCACTTTTTTGTTATTTATTCCAGCTTAGGCTTTCATTCTCCCAATGGAAAAAAAAGGATTGTGATTTTAAGAGGTTATAATCAATGACCTGTAAGGCCCTTTCTAATTAGGAGAGATTATAGTTTTAAATCCTCATTCCCAACAAACAGCTATTCGTACATCTACAGAAAACAAATGTGTATGTTAAATGCCATCACTATAGTTAAGGAGATATTCCAGAAAAACTTCACCTAGACATCTCCCAAATGCCATCCCCCTCCACCTGGACAACCACAGACAAGCCTCCAAACACAGATGCACAAAACCAGCCGCAGACACTCAGCACACAAATACACCTCCAAAGATACACCTCTCCACTACTGACACATGTTCAGACAAATACACATGCACATGTAAAAATCATCTAACACCTGTCATTTGGATGACATTTATTTCATACTTTCCCACTTCATCCAATAAAAGAGGAATGCATCAATCCAAAATCAAAATAACATTCTCACCTCTATTATCTATACTGTTTTGGAACTGTTTTCCTTAAATCAGCATCCTTTGTGGAAGAAGTATATGATATACAGCAGGGAACAAATGTTTCTCCCAGAGTCTTCTATTATTTGATCATTTACATTGCAAATGTTATCAAAAATGCTAATATATGTGACATCTCTAATTGTTTCTCCACCTTATGCTATGATAAACATTGGCTTGGTTAAATCAGATTTCCAAGGATAAAAGAGCTGAAGGTTTTGTTGTTATTTTCTATATTTAGAGGTGCTCAGAGAAACTACCATAATATTGTTTTTTTTTAAGTTGCCCATCCAAGCTAACACACTTAGCACTCATGTGAAGCAATATTTTTGATTAAAAAATGATAGACAATATCACATCAGTCAGTAATATTAAAAGACGATCTGCAAATATTTGCCACATGGTAGGGTGGAAGCAACAGGATGACACACAAGAATAATAATAAGCAAATCATTATGAGGTGCCTCCAAAAAGCTTTCAGGACATGTAATCAGTTTTGGTTGTCACTTCCCATCTGGAAGTTTGCAGATATGACCTCCCTACCTCTGAGGAGCAGTTATTGCTTCCACCACTTTTCAAATCACCCACCCAATGCTCAGCCCTCAAGCAGAATGCTATTGAGCAGAGAGTGCTCCATCACTTTCAGATGCTGAGCAGACTGCTCCTCGCAACAGGAGGAGGACCAGCAGCCAACTGTGTCTGGTCTTTTGCCCCAGACAAGGCCTCTTTTTTTTTTTTCCAGTGAGTCTCATCCGTGTGTATCATAAGTTACTAGGATGTGGGCCAGCCTGAATAAGACACTAAGCAAATCATACTGTGGTGGTTTTCACCATTAGCAAATCATCACACACCCTTGCATGTTCACTGTTTTAAGCAGCTACCATGAGCACTTAGAGCAGCATTCAAGCAGGTGGCATGCAGAAGACAGGAGTGGCCTGCCCTGTCTTTTTGATATCTAGATGCTTACTGTATGAGTCAGTATTTTATTTAAGCATCACCTCCCACAGTCATTTTTCTCCTACCTTCAGTCTTTCTCCATTTTTTGCCCACCAACCTGCTCTGCTAAGAATTATGCTTTCATGAGGATTGAAGAAATTAATATTTAGAGCAATAGTAATGCCAGAAATGAAGTTGTCCATAAGTACTCAAGGAAAAGCTAGGTCTTCATTGACAGAGTTTTCATGAGAATCTGACAAAGCTATAGATCTATTTTCCAGGGGGAAAAATGCGTACATTGACAAACCGGCATAATTTTGCATGAAATGCTAGTGTTCTGTTCTTGAACACTTCTAGAGATTCCAGAACACAGTCCCCTGAACACTCAGTCTACCTGCTTAATAGTTGAGCCCACCATCACTTTGCTGTGTGAGCCTGAATCCACAGGATGCTGATTTCTCATGATTAAGTCACTTCACTTCTCTGGTCCATTTGGTCCTTTGTTCTATATATGATGAAAAGGACACCCATCATATAATGTAAGTGGCAGAAGAGCATGCTTTTTTCACTACTACATTCCTAGTACCTTATAAATTGTGTAGGTATTAGGCTCCATGAATGATGCTGTATGCCTGAATATACATAAACCCCCGTAGTATAGCAATAGGCACCAAATATTATTTTCTATATTCTTTCTGTAATCACAGAAGCAGAAGACAAGTCCTGATTCCCACACTTTTTATGATTATAAAACGTATTCCTCTCCTTGGTCAGCTGCTCTAAGGCACATCTCCCAAGTGGTGATCCTGCAGCAGGTAGAAATAAGGTCTCCAAAGGGTTTGTTAAATGACATCATTGTCAGCTATACAGAGATTGTTTTAAAAATACTTTCATACATGTTTTCATCTCCCATATATCCTGTTGTCTTGTGAATTCCGCTCATTAAATTAATGGTGTTTATCCACTTGGGGGTCATCATTCTGCATCATTTCAAAGCTGACTTCTGTTTGGAGTTGACAGGCTGGAAACAGACTTGAGAATCAAATTTAGGTGGTTAGATAAAGGAATTACAATTTTATTGTGTTTCCATTAAAGAACAAACCAAGTCAGACATGAGGCACTAGATAACAGAGTTTTAAGAGCAATCCATCGCAGCGAGAGAGAAGAGGAGAGTTGGTCCCATTTGGTCACTGTATGAGGAGAAATGGGAATCCCAGGGGAAAGGTGACCGTGTGACTACAAGTTGACATCTTGCAGGGGAGCGACATGGCAATAGATGGAGCGCAGAGCTGAAGACAGCCAGAAGAGGTGTTTTTGTCCCATTCTCAAGGGCTGTCCCAGCCAACCGCCCAGACAACTGCAGCATAGGTACATCGAGTATGAACAGGAGTTGGCACTCGGGTCTGCTCCAGCCTCGCCTGTAGTGTGGAAACAACAAAATTAACAACCAAGAGAAGGACTTTTGTGCCGAAATTGTTCTAATCCCTTTACATACAAAGTCCTTTGATTTGCATGAGAAGCCTATGAGTATAAGTCATTGGAATTCTTGCTTTACACAGGGAAACTAAAGCAGAGAGGGGTTGTACTTTTTTCTGGCTTTCTATTAGATAATATTTGTCAAGAATGTACCCCACGCTTACTTAATACAATCCTAAATATATTAAACATGTACTTACCCAGGTAATCATCACAAGAACCCTACTTGTAAGTTAAGCATTATTATTGATCCCATTTTAGAGATGAAAAAATGGAGTCACCACTGCGTTAAGCAGCTTGTGCTGCTCCGCCGGTAGGTGGCAAAGTTGGCTATTAAACCCAGGCAGTTTAGCCCCCGATCTGTATTCTTAGTCTGAGGGAAGATCTAGAATTTAACTGACACTCTGCCTGGGGATTGAGCAAGGGACCCCGAGACCAAGGAGTACAGAGCAGTCCTTCAAAAATGAAGCCCAAAGGACATCAGAGTCAGTCACAGGACCAATGCGGTAAATGTGAGTCCACACCCACAAGGAAGGTGGCTGAGTTCTCTGAGAGTCTGAACCATGCAGGACAGACATTGAGCTACATGCCCCATAAACTTCAGCCTAGACAGCATTGGACGATGTGACTAGAGTTGCTGCATACGTACACCCCATCCCCGACCACTACCACCACTACCACCGCCACCACAGGATCTAACACCGAAACACCCAACCTAATTCTACAAGGTCACATAAACTACCCAGGTGCCATTTTGAAGAAGACCAGGGAGAGAAAGCTAAGCCAAAAGTCTGAGTATTTACCACCTTTATTTAGAGTTCAATAAAGATGACTGAAACGAGCAAAATAGATCATTGGAAGTTTAAATATAGGGGAGTGGTCAGCTTATGAGGAAGGTTGGGTGTATTATTAGAAATTAAAGAAAAACTACATATCCTTTAACATCTGCGTTCTGTGTGAATGCGCATGAGCTTACAACTCCGAAGGACTTTGAGAGCCCATCTAATGAAACACCTGCAGTATATTTATTAACAGTTAAGAAGAGGAAATGGGTAACATGCTAATGAAGGTTGTGGTTGATGCAAAGATAAGATTTAGAGTACGTACATTCAGTGCAGATTTAGAATCTGAAATGCTAGCCACTGGCAGGCTCAGTAAGCCGCACTGAGCCAGAACAAACTCAATCTGGAGAGTGAACTAAACTCAGGTACAAAGAACCAATTGCACAAGAACTGTGACTGAATAAAACTTGCCAAATATTTGAAAGTTTGTCCAAGAGAGATGGATTGTATTATGGGGCCCACGGGTTGAAGAATAATAACCAATTTTTGAGCCCTTATTATGGGCCAGGCATAGATACCATCTCATTTAATCCTAATAAGTGAGTGGTATTATTTCTGTTCAGTCAGATAAGGAGATTGAGGCTCACAGCCCAAGGTCACCCAGCTAGAATGTGACAGAGCCACGTTTTAAACTCATGTCTGTCTCACTTTAAAACCCAGGTTCTTTACATTATGCTAAATTGCCTTCCCAACATATGGCGATCAGTGTAAGGGGAAATGATTCCAATAGTCAGAACCTTCCTCTGAACCTTAAGTGACCTCCCAGTACTGGAGACAGAAGTGCGGCCAACTCCAACTCCAGGAAGGATGGATGGCAGAGACAGGGGAAATCAGACGCCATGCTTCAGCAAGAATCTTTACAGATTCTTCTTTTTTTTTTTTTTTTTTTTTGAAAAGCATAAAGAGGTTTATAGACAGAATTGAAAATAC
Source organism: Dasyprocta punctata (assembly GCA_004363535.1). NCBI lineage: Eukaryota > Metazoa > Chordata > Mammalia > Rodentia > Dasyproctidae > Dasyprocta > Dasyprocta punctata. The sequence continues at coordinate 91,415 of RJWM01002105.1, read as the reverse complement.
ACAAAGAAATAGAATGCAGGCCCTCAAGAAAGAGGTGTGCTGAAGTCTGAAGCTGTGAATGTTTATGTGGTTTTGGCAGTGAAAATCTGTGGAATTTGTGACTCTATAGAAAGTTTGCTCTTGCTTTACAAAAGAAAAGCCATGGCCCACCCACTGGTAGAAGGATAATGACCCACTTTACCTGAGGCTTGATGACACTGTCTCTGGAAATTTGCAGAAGCCATGGTCCCTGTTTTAGGTGGCTTATGCTGCACTCCAGTACGACCTCCAAATCCCAGGGCTTTCAGACAGCACAACTTTTATCTCTCACTCTGGGTCAGAGGGTTAGCAGTGGCTCAGGTGTGCTTCAGCTCCAGATCACGTTTTGTCAGGCTCCCTTTTCTTCTCATTCTGGGTCACAAGTTCAGGGAGCAGCCCATACTTGGCCATGTTATTCACATTTGGGAACAAGAAGAACAGAAGCCTTTCTGCAGCCTCTGCTCAGAATTGAACAGTCCAGGTATGCTCACACTCTGCTCCCGGCTGTGTGCTGGGCAGCCTGCATCTAACCTGCAGCAGATTTTAGCATTTTCTCTCACTACAGAAGAAAACCAGTGCTTAAAACTTCTGGATGGCCTGTAGATGGTACCACTCCACTGATTTCCTCTTCTCTTTTAAATGTTTCATTTTGTTTTTGTTTTATCTTCCAAAGAAACTATCAGAGACAATGACAACTAATCTGAAATAAAGGATTAGGTGGAAGAAGAATGAAAATATTGCTAATCCCTCCATTGCAGCTTCCATGATACAACAAAGGGGTCTACATAGTTTACCTGATTGCTTCTTACACTATGATGTTTATTATTTATTTCTTTAAATTTTGGATACATCCCTCTCATATATGTGCCTCAGGGCACATTTACAAGGACTGTTGGAAAAAAAAAAGATTGAGAAAGCTGTGTTATCTGGTTAGTCCAAAGGAGATGTATTTCATTTATTTATTTGTTTCTTTGTTTATTTATTTATTTGATTTATACAGCTGGGTCCAGCACAAGCCCCTGGGCATGCTCACATCAATTAAAACCACAGATAGAAGCAGAATGCTGAATACAAACAAAATCAACAATTAATGGACTATCCCCAACTATAAAGCACATCCACAGAGCCTTCAAATCATTCCTCCCTACTAACCCCCTTGGGCAGAAGGCTGAGTTAACAGATGGTTAAACAATGTTAAGAGAAGAGAATACAACATTAGCACTATAGATGGAAGATGGAAGAAAAGACTGCGAAAAAATCAATTGAATAATTTATTAGTAGAGCTATAGGTTGAATGTACGAACTTACGGCTGGAGGTGAATGTAACAGTGATCTAGCAGAGGTGAGAAAATTCCACAGTTCTAATGTTGGAGGGAGGAGAGGCTGAGAATTGTTGAGTACAGGTAGGACATTAAATAAAATTATGTGTACAGAAACTCTTGATCCTCTGGACTTACTGGGAGTCTTGCCAGTATGTGTGATCTGGTCTGGATTATTCTTTCACTACAGGCACAATCAAGTTCTTGGCTCATTCACAATTTGGCTTTCTGTGAATCATACACTACCACCCCTGAGCACTCAGGCAGCTGCTAGAGACTGGAGTGAAATCTTGAGGTGAGGAGCAGGCTACGGCAGGCAATTTTGACCCTTGGTATTTTGCATTAGTGAGAATGTATTATGTGAGATTGAGAAAAAGCCTACACTTCTGTTGCTGTAAAAGTGTGATGTATACCCAGTACATGCAAAAATCTTAAATCCTAGGTTGAAAAAGTTTCACTTGTACATGATGTAAACACTACAAGACCAGGACATAGGACATTCTCATTGTCAACAAAGCCTCCCTCATGCCCTTTCACAGTCAATATTCCACTCCCAGAGATAATCACGACGCTGATTTCTGCCAGTGTAAGTTAGTTTTGTTTGCATACATTCCTTTATATCTGGCTTTTCTTCACTCATCATTTTATCTGGATTACTCATATGCATTGTTACAGATATGTAGATAGCAATAGTACGTATTTTTATTTTTGTATTCTTCTATTATATGAATATACTGCAATCTGTTCATCCTTTAATTGTCATTTCCTGCTTTTGTCTGTTTATTTTTTTAATGAGTAAGGTTGCTATGAACATTATAGAGTAGGTGCTCTTGGGTATTCAGGCATAAAATTGTTGCATCATAAAATAGGATTATATTTAGCTTCCATGTCTATTGCTAAACAGTTTATCTAATTGGTCATACCAATTTATATTCCCATGAAAAATATGGACATCTCAGTTACATACATCCTTGTCGACACCTGATCTTGGTGGCCTGTTTTGCTGTGGCAGGTGTGATTGGGACTGCCATGTCTCTATTTGATTTGCGTCTTCCAGATGATTTTGCCAATGTTTTCATAGCCCTATTGATCTTTCTGATATTCTCTTTTGTGAAATGCCTATTTGAGTCTTTTGCTCATCTCCTTACTGGCTGGCTGTTTATTTTGTAATTTGTAATTTGTAGGGGTATATAGTATATCAGGGATGTAAGTCCTAGATGAGTATATGCATTCTCAATTTCTTCTCTTTTTGGATTTCACTTTCTCTGTCTTGATTTTTTAATAACAACAGATTTCAATTTTACTGAAGTCCCACTTGTCAATCTTTCTGTTTTATAATCACTGCTTTTAAGTCTAATAATACCATTTGCTCTCTTCTTTTTTCTCTCTCTTTCTTTCTTTTTCTTTCTTTCTTCCTTTTTCAACACTTGGAATTGAACCCAAAGCTTCTGAATTAAGTCCCTAACTTCTGTTTTTTTTCTTTTTTGAGACAGGATCTTGTCAAATCACTCAAATTCCCAGGCTCAGCTGAGCTTGAACTTGCAACCCTTTTGTCTCAGTCTCCCAGAGTCCCGGCATTATGGAGTGTACCACTATGCCCAACCAACTGCTTTACAGTTTATATTGAGGTCTATCTACTTTGAGTCAATTTTTTTTTGTATTGATATTCCCTCACACTCTTTATTGAAAAGATCTTCCTTTCCTCCACTGGTCATATATGTATGAATATTTTTCTGGGTTTTTAAAACTCACTTTATGTATAGTTTACATTACACAGGAGTGTGCGTGAGAGGGAGAGAGCCCATAGAGAGCCAGGAACTCAGAGTGAGTGAGGGGAGCACCAGATCTCATCCTTTTACAACAGCTCACATTGGTAGGAACCACCTGGGCTCCTCTGAGAAGGTTCAATCCTTCCAAGCACCTGCAATGATCTCTCACTAGGCTTCACCTCCTATAGGTCTCACCACTTCTTAACATCACCGTGCTGTAAACCAAGCTTCCAACACCCAAAGTCTTGGGGACAAACCAACAGAAACAGAAAGTTGTGGCTTTTGTGCCTTCAACCCCAACGCCTTGTTGAAGCAAGATCCAAACCTAAGCAGAGACCAACCACCAGCGCCAGCATGAGTACTCTTTCATATGTAGCAGAAAACAACTTCTTTCTTTGGTTGGTGGTAAGTCATTTTCCAAAACACCTTCTCTTTATTCTGCTGTACTATTTAGGAGTCTGCCAACAATTCATACAGGGGAGAAGGATACTATTTTGGGGCCCCATAAGCCCTCTTGCAGGTCAGCTTCTCTGAGAAGCCAGCTCTGAGACACTCATGAAGCATCTGAGATGTTCATGAAGTTCTACAAATAAAGAGAGAGACTTCTAGCAGATGACTTGTAGTGGAAGGGAATATGTATGCATATTCAAACTATGTATGGGAATACAGATGCATGCACTCTGTTCCTGCCTTGACAAAGGGTTCAGGATCTTAGCTTAAATATTTATCCCAAATGAAGCCTTCTTAAATCTCCAAACCCTTACTTCTGTGTCCTATGTCTCATGTGTGATGTACCTCCTCAGCCTGAATTAACGATTGGAATTTTAAATCTTCTGTCTCTCCCATCACTGCTGCTGGACACCACATCTGCTTTATTTGCAACTCTAACTCTAGTGTCCAGAGTGTAGGTGAATAAAAATAGTTGGTGATTAATAATCACCTATCGTAAGTAGTAGGTGGCTAATAAATCAGGCCGCCTCAAGGAATGAATAAACAAACTAAAGAAATGTATCAAACATTATGACAGATTGACGTGCAGGTGGGTGCTGCCCAGGATACTCAGTGAGGCTTCGCAAAGAGGAGTCATTTGACCGGCCTCTTGGCAGTAATGTTGAAGTCTGCTCATCAAAGGAAGGTCCAGGATGTTTGAAGGAGGGAAAAACGCACTGAGGATGTACAGCTATGCAAAGATCTAGTAAGTTTAATAGTCAGTAATCAGTTTGGTGTGACTGGAGCATAGGGTAATGAGGCTGCAGATATCAGTTAGGGTCATCATCTGCATAAGTTAAACATTTCAGGTTATACAACTGGTGTTCCCATACATAAAACCATGGGTAAAGTCAGAGCCGGGGAGTGAGATACACAAAGGCAGTGAGAGCACAGGGTAATTAATTGATGCTCAAATGCAGTGCATGTCATCCAAACAAGCCTTTGAATACGTTAGGTGCCAGTCTAGAGCAACAGGTGAAGCTCAACACCCAATGCTTCAGTATTGTTAGGGTTAATTTTGGAATCACACCTAATGAAATGGCACGGGGCAGTGCAAGTTTTCAAACATTCTAGCAGAACTCGTTTAGAAACCAAGCAGAAACAGAAAACTGTGGCTTTTGTGCCTTCAACCCCAACGCCTTGTTGAAGCAAGATCCAAACCTAAGCAGAGACCACCCACCAGCCCCAGGGTGAGTCCTCTTTCATATGTAGCAGAAAACAGCTTCTTTCTTTGGTTGGTGGTAAGTCATTTTCCAAATCAACATGAGCAAGTCTATGAGGTGCTGAATCGGAAGATTTGGATGCAACCAGGTAGCACCAGGACTTGACATGGGCTAACCTCTGCACAATCAGATTCAGCAGAAAGCAAGAACAGGCATGTCACAAAGTGCCCCGGGAGAGTTCTCTGCAGCAGGAATCAAAGAAAAAAATTTTTCAGGTGAGGCAGCAACTCACCATTAATGAGGCACAGCAGTCAAAACCCAGCTACGCACACTGGGTTAGGTTTTCAGAGTAGAGAAGGGCACTAAGAGAAATTGAAATCCTGAGTGAATATGCAAAATCACACAGATTTTCAAACCAACCAGTTGACCATAGATTCTGAGTTGAATCTCATTTTCCAAAACCAGTTTTGTAAAAGGACTATCAGACCATAATCCATTAGGTTTTGGTAAAAAGTGGTTAAAATATTTTTAAAATTGTATTTAGACACTTGAGTATACAATAAGCACCCCAAGACAATTAACTCCAGTGATCAAAATTGTGAGGGGGGAAAAAATGAGCAAAGCTGTGGCCCTTGACCATCGACTTCAACATAAAATTTTAAAAATGCTTTTCACTGACATTTTTAGAAACTTCAATCAATTCCTAGCTCTAGGCTTTCTGAAGTTTCTCATAGATCAGGGCTCCCTTTCTCCTCTTTATTTGTATGCCCCAGCTTTTTTGAGAATAACACTTGTATTTAACATTTTTAAAATGCAAATTTATTTAGGCTTCCATCCTAATTATTTTCATTTAATTCATGCACGATATTATTATTCTTGTGGCTAATTTTGGAATCATGCCCAACGAAAAGTACAGGATTGGTGCAGGATTTTGAACACGTTAGCAGAAATTATTTTAAAAATGAAATCAAATCGTGTCACCTTATTTATAAAGCCCATGGTTGAGAGTAAAGATTGCATTGATAGGAGGTGGGGTACAACAAGGGACCCTCAGAAAACTCAAATTATTTTTTAGGAAACACTGATGTGGAAGACACAAACCTGGACCAAAAATTGGAAAAATTTGGTGTAGCCATGTTTGTGTCACTATGAAATTTTAACCAGTCATTTAGCACCTGTCTCTCCCTTATAAACTAACAGAGGAGGAATAAACAATTTGAAAGTTTCACTCCAACTAAATAAAACTTAGCATCCCACGACAACAGCTTACTTATTTGGACAAATTTAGCCTCTTTTATTAAAAGATTGTACATATTCATTTAAAGCCTGAGCTGGTCAGACAATTTTTTTCTCTGATTTATCTTTCCTGCCATTAACTCTCTCTTTTCATATGTACTCTGTTAAGATCACTTGAAAGAACAAAGTTAATATTCCTGAATGTTTTCCATTGCTTTTAATTTTCTTCCCTTCAGTAACTTGGCAGTAGAATTATGCCAGTCTGTTCTCCTTTTCTCGTAACACACCAGCCCTTCTGAAGTCCAACGGACACAGCTGACTGTCCAACCTCCCCGCTCTCAGTTGTCGCTTTAAGATGACATGCAATGGACACTTTTCCCCCAGGATTCAATCACTTCTACTTCATCAACCAATTTCCCCTTGTGGTTCAGAATTAGGAGCAGACTAACAGTTTTCTCATTCCCTTTCTCTACCCTCCGGGAGGAGAAATTATTAGAAATTGTGGCCTCCTTTAGTCCTGTGGACCAGGAAGACCAAGCCCGTAATCTCCTGGGGTTTAAAGTATCTCACCAACTGCCCCTTATCAGTTGAGTGGGAATGAAAATTGACCAATTTCTAACTCTTGAATTCTCATCAGGACAAACCCATTAAAAGTATTAACATATAGAGTGGGGCTGGCAGGAGCCTTTTCCTGCTGTCCCCTTCCTCACAGGATGTCCGTCCTGATGGCATAATTGTCCACAGGCCTGCCTGGGTTTGACAGCTCTTCTTTCAACGCAGGTGAATGGGAGTAGTAAGTCTGCAGTATTTAGGGGAGATCCACAATGGTACGAAAACTGAAAATGGCTTAAATTTTTCAGGATGTCTCATTTCTCATCAGCTCCTCATATTTCTAGGTAGAATCTCTATTTAGATTTCCCATGTTCCTTCATATAGACCACATCAAAACTCAGTATTACTTGTCTATCAAAAGTTTTCTTTCCCAGGCTAGAAAGTCTGTGTTCATTCAAGACTTCCTCTTAGGACCTTCTAGTTAAAACTCACTTATTTAATACTTGGTAATAAGTCTTGGAAAACTCCACCCACCTTGGAAGATGATTCTTCTACTTTTTTTTTTAATTTAAAAAATATACCCATTGAAGCGAAAGCTTGAGAAGGTTTGGGGGAATTGTGTGCTATTGGCTGCTTATTTAACTTCTTGTGAGTTCATGAGTTCAAGCACAATGTGAGGGTTAAAGAATTTTAATTACAGAAGTTGCATGATAAAATGGTTCTCAGAGAAACATTTTTGAGTGTTCATTTGTTAATTGGTTCTTCTTTCTATGCCAAATGCATTAAGCGTTTGTCATATTTTAAATGTAATGCAATTAGGTATAAATTCAAGAGAAAAGTAGACATTGTGGAAGCTTTGACCTCAGTTTTCTTAGAAATTATTATTACTAATTATTTTCTCCAAATTTATATTCATCACATCTTGCACAAAGCCACAGGGACTGCCTGGCATCTGTTCTGATTGGTGATTAATAATGGAAGCAGCATAGGAGCCAGACCCCAGCTAAGCTTCATGGTGCTAAGCCTATCTGTGTGAACCCCCTGCCATACTTGTCCAATGGAATGCTGAATTCTTCTAAATTTCACACTGTGAGAAGTAGACTAAATAAAGGAGGGGAAAAAATGTCAACCCTTAGCTGTAAGTAAAGATGGCTGCAGAGAAAGAAATCACACATGGGGGCAGGCGTTTTCCTCACTACCAGGTGTTGTTGGGCAAAGCTTTGGGGAATGCAAAGCCTGTTTTTGGTTACCACTAAATCCACATTCCAATACAGAGCCATGCACTCTATGGGAGGCAGTGCAGGTTTACTGGAGTCAACCGAGGTGTCCACACCCTGAGTTACATGTGAATTTCCTTTGGTGTGAATGATGGAAATGTGAGTAGTAGTTATTTGAAGTTGTAGAGATATGATGGAATCCTAACTGGGAGACTTAGATTAAGATTAGAACTAATGAAATTACTTGGGAGGCTCGAAAGGAGGGACCTGTATTTAAGGCTTGTCAAAATCAGACCCTATGGAGCTGGGTAGATTATGTTCTAATTCCAGAACTGTGTCTTTGAATGCAATACACATGTTTATGCCAGATGAGATCTTGAAGAAAAATCTCCATGAATAGGGGCCTTGCTTCTTTCTTTCGATGTGACCTGTAGAGGGAATTATTCGATGGGCTTTTCTTGTTTGTTTGTTTGTTTGTTTTTCTGACACTGGGGATCGAACTCACAACCTCGCGCCTGCCAGACAGGTGTTTAAACCACTGAGCCAAACTCCCGGCATGGGCTTTTCTTTTGAGAAGATACTTTTTGGGCATATTACTTTCCTCAATTATTGTGACTATTTGTAGACAGGATAGGAAACAGCAATACTTATTTTTCAGAATCTTAAAAATGATTTCACATCCAATGACCTGTGGCATTTTTTTTCTCAGCAATATTCCTTTGAGATACCAAACCATGCCATTAGAAGAACCAAATAATTTGCTTATACATTAAACCAGTTTTTATGAGCACAGGAATCAGCATGGACACCGGGTTAGGTAAGGCTCTGTGGGAATAACTTGAGAAAATGTATGATCTAACAGAACAAGGCAGATTTTCAATGGAGAAGTGAGGTTTTCGGTTCTGGTTTTTATTGTTTGTTTCTTTCCTGGCTTTTCAGTTGTTCGTAGTTTGTCATCCTGATTAAAGCGAGAAAAGATGCCGTTGGTGCTCTGGTCACATCCTCTTTGCCGAGCTGGTACATCACCCCAAGCAGCGGTGATTGCTGCCCTTCTCTCCAGGGAACTGTCCTTGGCAGGAATGATCCCCTCACCAGGAGGTTGCACTCACCTCCTCCCTGGGGCAGGGCACAGATCATGACCTGCTCTGGACGAGAGGGCTCAAAAGGCTGCCCTCTTGCCATTCGTTTGCTAAGAACCCAGTCCTTCTCATTACACCTTATTAATCTGTTTCATTTCTTAAGATTCAGTGTAAGCATTATGTTCTATATCAACCCTTCCCCCACCCACTTCCACAAGTCAGATACACTCACTTCCTCCTTTGTACTTCTCCTGTACCTTCTCTATATCAATAAACTCACTTACAGCTACTTTGTATGCAATTATTAATTCACGTCCTTTCTCGACTCATTAGCCAATCATGCATTCTATAAGAGCAAGAGAAAAATTCCTTCATGTGTCCAATGGATCATTTTACTGCACTTCCCTCCACCCCACACATCCCTTATAGGAGTTTTGGCAGAGTCCCCATAAAATAACAGGTAGCTTAGTAAGTTTTGGTAAAGTGAGTACATCAGGGCAGTGATATGTGATCCCCATGTACTTTTGCTTCATGAGCTACTTTCTGCACTGAAAAGTGAAAGTATACCGTATTATTGTATTGGTGTAAAGATAAAAGTATTAATGTTATTTGTTTTAGCATTTTTTGACCTAACAGTTGATTTTATCCTTCAGATTTTAAATGAAACTTTTTTCATGCACCTTAAAGTATCACAGTTCCCAACACTGCTACACCTACTGGATCTACCAGATAAACCAACAGCTAATTACATAAGCTGATTTAGGTTTGTTTTATCTGTTTTAAGTAAGTATAATATCTTTGATTATATACTCCTTTGACTTTATTTTTTCAAACACAGTAGTTATTTGTGAATCTATAAGTGACATCATGGGAAATTTAATAGAAATGTTCATGTAAAACACTATTTGGTCCTTTCTGAATAGCAATTTACAAGACTGGTCAAAATTATCACTGGGAGAGCACCCTACTGTTCTTTGAATAGAAAAAGAGAAACATATTAAAAATCAAAAGGAAAAATTAATTTTGGAGTATAGCATAAGGAATGATAATTTCAAACAGCACTGTGTATTATTAGTTCCTAACTATCTATAAAATGTCATGAAAATTAGTTTTCAGATGGTAGATGAGGTTTGTCTCACTGAAAAAAGATTTTAATAAATATTAAGCATAGATGTATTTGGGGATGATGAAGATTCGGTAATTAAGCACTGAAAATGCAGTGATCCATTTGACATCAAAGAATTAAAGACACAAAAAACTGCTTAGCTAAATGCACTTGCCAAGAAGGTTGAACCTACTCTCTTTGTGCTCTAAAGAATGACAATTCATCTAGTAGAAAATCTTTCTTCGCCATTTATGAGTTGTTAGAAGTACTGCATATTAGATAAATATGATTTCAGAGATGCGGTTATTAGAAATGAGGTCAGTTCTTAGTGATTCATTTCTTTTTCAGTGTAGAAATGAGACCTCCAGTCTTCCAGGAAATTGTTAAACAGCAATGGCTATAATAGTCCCTACTAGATTCAGGAAACTAACTGTCCACAAAGCAGTCGATTCTGCTGCTCTCTCATTCCAATCCAGTTTTGTAAATCCTGTTCCTGTCAAGCAGAAAACATACCTTTCTCTCCTCAGAAAATTCACAAAGATTAGTGTGGTTAACATATATGATACTAGTATTGGTTCCAATTAGCCAACTACAACCTTAGGCACTTTTTTAACCTTATGTAGTTTTGACAGTAGTGTGGATGGAGTGGCAGAGAGTTCTCAATCAGGAAAATCTGCGTTTGAATCCTGGCTTATACATTTATTAGCATCTGTATGACCTTACAGAAGTGGCTTAAACTCTCCAAGTCTCATTTTTCTCATTCCTAAAACCTTGAGGGTTGAGAGGATTAGAGATAATGTATGTAAAGCACCTAGCACAGTTATGGCTGTAAAGTAGATATCCAATATATGTCAGCTATAATAAATTTGTCCCCTTAAATGTGCTGACCTTATTTTGGCATTTCAATGATTCAGGGGTGATAACTATGAGTATTAATTATTATACAGCATTTTGAAACAGATCAGGATGTTTAGTACTACCATAAAAGTGTTCAAAACTGCTTTCTGTACTTCTGTGGTTACTTTTTAATTTTCTTTATCTTTTCCTTGTTTTCAGTTAATTCAGGTTACCATCAGCCTCTCCCTGCCATTTATCTAGTCTCATTTAATCTGCTCTGCTCTTGGAAACAAATTTGTTAGCATTGTGTTTAGTCAGAAAACAGTTGTCCACAGGTTCTGCATGTGAAACTTGAGATCACCTGCAAGAGTTACATATTCCCACTTCAGGAGCAAATTTTAGTGCTAGTGTCCTAGAGAAGTTATTTTAACCCATGCTGGGAATGTTCAGTCTCACTTACAAGCTACTAGGACAGTTGAGATTGTCAGAGAGCTAACTTTTACATATAGACTGAACATAGATGATAGGCAGGCCTGTGAGTGAGTAAATAGATAGGTAAACAAGTAGATATGTAAGTAAGTAGGCTGACAGGTAAATAGGTAGGCAGGTGAGCAGAAAAATAGATGTCCTGTTTTATAATGAGGTGTTGTTATCATTTAGATATAGAAGGTTCCCCCAAAAGTCTCATGTGCTCAAAGGTGGGGCTTTTGGAAGGTGACTGGATCATGAAACACTGGACTCATCATTGAATTAATCAACTAAAGAGTTCAGAGCTGAATGTGCTGTTACGATGTGGGATCTGGACAAAGAGCCAGGTCGCTGGGGTGTGACAGAAAGTTGTATCTCCTTCCCAGCTTTTCCCTTTTTGCTCTGACTCCTGGGATAAGCAACTGTCCTCTGCCCAGACCCTTTCACCATACTGCTTCCACCGTAGAACTGGCTGACCATGCACTGAAAACATAAGCCAAAAATAAACCCTCTCCTCCTTTAAATTGCAAGTGTTGGGTATTTTGTCCCACTAAAGAGACAGTGATTAAAATAGTTATGAATTAAAATTTCCAAATTATTGTAATAAAAGATAATTTAGTCAATCTGTATCCCAAAGGTAATGGAGTCAAATCTTGGTTTCTCATCTGTAAAACAGAGGCAAAAGGCACTTAATCTGACCTATTTTACAACTGAGCTATGAAACAGACAAGACATAAAAGATATGAAAAACAGACATGAAAGTATCCTATAAATCTTACTTATCAATGCTATTGTATGTTTTGCAGTCTTTAAAAAAGTGGATGATGAATACGTTGCAGTTTTATCTAGCAAAACCAAAATTTAAAATGTTTACTTTCGGTTACTTAGCTCCTATTTTTGAGGTCCTCTTTATTATTTTTTTTTGTTCCAACACCCTTCAAGCTGACAGAGTTCTGTGTACCCATCTCATTTGTGAGCTTTGATCTTGAATTGTTCTGTGATTTATTACTGTGATATTTAAAGTATTTTTCAATGATGCCATCCCTGACTTCTTTACTGGTAAGGAAAACTAAAATATATTTACTTTCTATTTTATTAAGTCTAACAACATTTTACTTACTGATTCTGCAAAGTAAAAAGTATATATGTATAAAGTCACCCTCTGATTAAATTTCTTCTTATGTCTCTTCTTTGTCTCATTGTGTTTCTGTTGTTGTCATTTTTTGCTTGTCTCTTTGTATTTTCATTGTTGCTTCTGTTGCTGTTGTATATGTGAAGTATGAGTGCTAGGGTCCTAGCAAAAATTTAATGAATAAAACTTATATATCCAACACACTATTGAAATACAGAAATTGAGTTAAGTATGAGTATTCCTGTACTTAGAAAACCACAGACTTGGTGAAAGTTGGGTATAATAGTTATCTATGGCTGCATGGTACTGTACCCTAAAACTTAGCAGTTTTAAACAATAAACATGGATTGTCTCAGAGTTTTCGTGGGTTAGGATCTGGGTGCAGCTTAATGGGTGCTACTGGCTCAAGTGCAGTCAAATTGTTGGTTGGGAAGGGAGAATCTGCTTCCAAGATGACTCACGTGACCACCAACAGGATGAAGAAAATCCACTTCCAAGCTCAACATTCCTGAGATTCTCATCATGTGGACGTCTGGGTGTCCTCAGCCCATGGCAGCTGGTGAAAAGAGTAGAGATCAGTGACAAAAGCACCAGAAAACATGCACAAAACCAAAGCCACAATATCAATGTAACTAAATTTCAGAAGTGATACCTCAATACATTTTATCTCATTCTATTTACTCAAAGGAAATCATTGTTCAAACCCACATTAAAAGGAGGGCAGGAATGGAACCAGGGTAAAAATATAGAAATAAAATCCCCAGGAACTGGGGATTACTGAAGAAAACTTTAGAGGCTGCCTACTATACCGAGATAATTTTTTCTTGTTCCTCATAGCTTGAACATAACCTTGTTTCTTAAGCTTTGATAATGATCTTTTCATAGCATCATGAGTTAGATACCAATTGCATTTACCACAGAAAGATCCTGGCTAACCTAACCTCCCAAAGCAATCAAAAAAACACAACCGTTTTGTTCTATATAGCCCTTGTGGCAGACCTCATGTTCAGGTGCAATAATCTAGTACAATTGTGCCAGTAACTGAGAGAACACTGCCCCTGAATCAGAACAGCCAATCTTCAAAGAAGGATGGGCTCTGAGCTGGACCTTTGCATAGATTATTGTTAATCCTCCCCCCAGACCAGATAAGAGGGTCTCTCACCTCAATATGCTGATGAAATGAAGAAGCTGAAGTTAGGTAACTACCACGTCACCACACAGCTGGAGAAGAAGGCAATGGAATCAGGATAAAATTCAAGATCACGGGGAGTCCAAAGCCCATGCCATATCTACAGGCGTCGCCCACTACATCTCTTGTCACTGTGCCAGGCTCTGAGCTTGTCCATGTTTAATGGACAAACAGCACATTTGAGAACACTGAAAAAGACTGAATATACCACTGATTTCTAAAAACAAAAATAATAATAATTGACATGAATGTGAAGAAAAATAATTACAATTAATGTATCTTTATAGACTGAATTGTGTCCCCTACAATTCAATCATTGAAGCTCTGTATCCCAATACCTCAGAATATAACTGTTTTTGGAGATACAATCATTAAAGCAGGGATAAAGTTAAAATTTGAACTCTCAAAGAGACACTGAAGATATTATGCAGAGTAGAGAATACCTGAAGTTAGCCACCCAAAAGCCAGCAAGAGAGCTCAGAAGGCATTAAACTTGCCAACAGTTTGATCTTAGACTTTTAGCAGCCAGAATTGTGAGGAAGTAAATTTCTGTTATTTAAACAACTCAGTATGTGATGTTTTGTTATGGAAGCTCTAGAAACTAATCCACAAACAAACACACACTCTCACACACACACACTCATACACATAGGCATATATAGTATATAATATATAGAAGCATACACACAGTGTAGATATAAATATATGTGTACATGTATGTACGTCAGGAACCCTTAAGATGAAGTTAAATTTTATATGAATTACTAAATAAGATTTAATATTTTCTATGTGAGGATTTTGTTTTAGGTTAACTATCAAGCACTGTGCTTCATTTTTTCACATACCATTTTCCCAGAACTTCTGAAGCTTTCTGGTGTTAGGGTACAAACAAAGAAAATGAGACTCAAACTCAGACACACTGGCTTTCAACCATGGCTGTGTTCCTTATTTTCAGTAATATGACTTGAGCAATATGCCTAGGCTTTCTAAGCCTATGCTCCTTTATTTTTCAACTTCAGCTAACATTTGTTGAGTATCTACTACAGGACAGATCATGTCAATTGTCTTTGCACAAATCATTTCAATTTGTAAAATGTGATAACAATGCCACCTAGCAGGGTTGCTGTGATGATCAAGCAGGAAGATACATATGCAAAGCCTTTGCAAAATGCACAAATTCACACAAATACTAGGGTGTGTCATTTTTCTGTTTTCCACATCAGTGCCTCCAAATGATAAAACTGTAATTTTGACCTTAGAAACAACTGCTTATCTAGTTTATACTCTAGCTCAGTGATCCAGAGGTAATCTAAGAGTTACACGAATCTTCTCCAAGCTTAGTTTTAAACTTGCAGCTTTCGCGTTCAATAAACTAGTAAACTTCAAAACCTGAATAATAGTCAGCACATTCACATGGTGAATAAACTTAAAGTTTTCTGTGATCTAGCTCAACATATTTTCCGACTCTCCCATTGCATCTGGGTTTTCAGAAAAGTGAAATAACTCACCATCTTTCTATTCAAAGCAAGGACTTTACTTCCTAGGTCCTATGCCAGGGAGCCCCTTCTCCAGTTTTGGCAATTGAAGAAACATGCAGAGAGTTGAGCACACTCTCTAGAATGCAGTATTTACTCAGAAAATGGAAGCTTTTATTATATTTTCTACTCCTGTTACCATCACCATCGTCACTTCCAGCCTTACTAGTCCTACCGAAATATTTCTGCCACTATAAATTTTACAAGTTAAAGACAATTTTGCCCTTCCCTGTATGCTAATTGCACTATATCCTAACCTCTTTCAAGAACTTTAGTCACTTTCTGTAATATGAGGAAGTTTCATATCCATTTATACAGAGCGCACCTGCTAAGCATCTACTTTTCGGTGGAACCTGTGTATGGAAGGATCGTTTGGATATGTTGGATCTTCTGTATAGCAACTTTCGGTCTATTGGAAGAAACAGACTTGAACCAAGCATTGCCATGTCTCACCTGAGTTATATGGAAGCCTCAAAACTGGTCTCTCTCCTATGCTTACAGCTCAGCACTGCAGCTAGGGTGAGTTTTCTAAACGACACATCAGATCATATTAGTTATTTTCTAAAAACTATACCAGAGATGCCCATGTTACTTAAAGATTTCATTTGCAGTGACCCATAAAACCCTATTTCATCTGGCCATTTGACACCATCATGATTTTGTCTCTTACTGCAGTATTCTCTTGGTTATTCTGCTCCAATTACAATAGCCTACTGAGTATCCAGCACCCTCTCTGGGCACTGGTCACTCCCTCTGCTTAGAAATCTCTCTACCACATATCTGCTTAGCAAACTCCTTGCCTCTGTTACATCTTCATTCAAATATTACCTTCTTGTTGACACCTGATCTGCTTATACTAACTTAATATTCAGACAGTTTCAGCTTGCCTTACTCTATCTCTTCCTTACCTATGGCTGCCCTGTCCTAACGACTATATGAGCAGATTACCATGTTATTAATTATGGGGCTCTCCATTCTAGTTCTATGACAGAAAAGAGCATTGTCATTCGCTGATGTACCCAGTGGACCTAGAACAGTTATTGAAGCAAAGGAAAGCCTCAAGATCTGACTTCCTGTTTTTTTTTTTTTATTATTTTAAGCAAAAGGAAAGTAAGAAGTCAAAGCAAAAATATTTCACAACCAGCTGATAAGAGAGTAGCAATAATCAGTACATTGCATATTATTATATTCACAGAAATTGTTTAGGGTAAAAGATATAGACATGAAACTTTGTCCAGAAAATTATTAGCACAAAATTTTTGCCTCAATGAATCAAGAGAAACCAGCTATATGACTATTTTTTGTTATGATTGCTCTATTATTTTTAAATAAACATTTCACATTAAAAATGAAATCTGAAGATGACCCTGCAGAAACTAGTTTTCACTCAAAATTCTTTTCTTTTAACTGTCTTAACTAATTTTTTATATACATAGATTTTCTTTCAGTTCATCACACAAGTGCAACAATGTGGTGGTTACATATGTGTGACTTATTTAGTTCACTGAGAAGTATATTTTCAATACTCATCCATTTAAAAGTGAAGACACTCCGGGAGTGCGCCCTCACTAACTGCACACAGGATCCAGCTCTACCCAGTCCTGTGACCCAGCGCAACCCACCAGGGGAACTCCCAGCCAGCCTCGCAGGACACAGAGGTACTGAGCCCAGCCCAGCCCAGGACCCCAGAACTGCTCATCAGGGACTGGCCAGTGTAGCTGCAGGGCCTTGGAGAGCTTGGGCTCTGCCCATCAGAGCACAGGGCACACACGAGCTCCATTGTTCAGTGGAGCGACTGGTGCAGTGGGTCCTAGAGGTTGCAGGCCCACCCAGCCAGGAGCAAGGCCCCGGCACTGTAGGCCTGGGACTTGCCCAGGCTTGCCTGGGACTCCAGATGCTCTGAACTCCTTGCAGCCAGACTCAGGATCAGGGTGGCGCCACACTCCAGGGTATGCTCCACCTAGCTGCCTGGGTCCGGGAGGTCTCAGCCCCCATCCAGTAAGGCAGAGGCTTCAGCAGCACACTCCAGGAGTGTGCCCTCACTAGCTGCACAGAGGATCCAGCTCTATCCGGTCCCATGACTCAGCGCAATCCACCAGGGGAATGCCTGGTCAACCTCACAGGACACAGAGCCACACAGGTCCCAGAAGAAAATGACTAAATGAAAGACCAAGAGGCAGTCTCAATCCCCCAGCCCACTGAGAACAACCCAAGAGACACTGAAATGGAAGGCACTGGGAGTCACACAACTGAACTTTCTAAAATGATAGCAAATGCAGTAAAGAAACAGCTCAATGAAGCTATAGAGAAACTGAAATCAGAAATAATCTCTCAGCTAAGAAATGAAATGACAATCATTATTAAAGAAATGTGTATATCTAAAGAAGAGCAAGATAAAAAATAGAAGAACTTAAGAAAATGATCAAAACTTTGAATGAACAATATAAGACACAAACAGAATGCATGAAACAGATTCAAAGGGAAATGCAGGAAATGAAAAATTCCATGGAAAGTTTGAAAAACCGCTTGAATGAAGTTGGAGATAGAATCTCAGATCTTGAAGACAGCATGGGAGCTTATGGCCGTGAAAGAAAAGATCTCTTAAAAATAGTAAGGAACCAAGAAACAACAATTCAACAGCTGCAAGATGATGCCAAGAGAAATAACATAAGATTAATAGGCATAAATGAAAAAGCAGGAGTCAGTACTAATGACCTGCAAAGACTATTCAGAGAAATAATAGCAGAAAACTTTCCAAACATGAGAAGAGAATCTGAAATACAGGTAACTGAGGCATACAGAACCCCAATTAACCATAACCAAAATAAATCTTCACCCAGACATATAATAATAAGGGTATCAGAAATACAGCACAAGAACAAAATACTAAAAGCTGTCAGAGAAAAGAAACAGATCACCTATGCAGAAAAGCCTATCGGAATCATGGCAGACTTCTCATAATTTAAAAGTGAAAATGTCTAGTTTATCATTCTTTATAGCTGAATAGTATTCCATTATATAGAAATACCACATCTTTTTTATCCAATCCTCAGTCAAGGGGCATTTAGGTTGCTTCCAAGATCTAGCTATTATGAAGTGGGCAGCTATAAACATAGGTGCACATATATCACTGTGGTAGGATGTTTTTAATTCTTTCAGGAAGATACCTAGAAGGGGAATAGCTGGGTCAAATGGGACCTCCAATCCTAGATTTTCGAGGAATCTCCACACTGACTTCCACAGTGGCTGCACCAGCCTGCATTCCCACCAACAGTGGAGAAGTGTTCTTTTTTGTCCACAGTTCCTCCAGGATTTGTTATTGATTGACTTCTTAATATTAGCTATTCTTTCTGGGGTGAGACGGAATCTCAGTGTTACTTTCATTTGCGTCTCTCGAATGGCCAATACTGTTGTTGAACATTTTTTCATGTATTTACTTGCTGTTTGAACTTCTTAATCTGAGAAGTGTGGGTTCATCTCAGATGCCCATGTTTGGATTGGGTCTTTAAATCTTGGAGGACTGATTTTTTAAAATTCTTTATACCTTTTCAATATTAATCCTTTATCTGAGGGACAGCTGGCAAACATTTTCTCCCAGATTGTGGGTAGTCTTTTCACACTGTTGGTAGTTTCCCTTGCTGTGCAAAAGCTTTTCAGAAGGATGAGATCCCATTTGTTGATTCTTTGTGATAGTTGCTGTGCAGTCTGGCTTTTATTCATAAAGTCTTTGCCTACACCAATGTCTTCAAGAGTTTTACCTACTCTATCTTCCAGCAGATTTAATGCTTCTGTTTTAATGTAGAGATCTTTAATCCATTTAGATTTTAACTTAGAACATGGTGAAAGATATGGGTCCAATCTTAATCTTCAGCATGTGGAAAGCTAGTTTTTCCAATGCCATTTATTAAAGAGGTTATCTTTCTTCCAATGAATCTGTCTGGCACCTTTGTCAAAGATAAGGTAGCTTAGTGTGTCTGGAGTTGTTTCTGGATCTTCTAATCTATTCCATTGATCCTTGGGTCTGTTTTTTTTCCAGTACCACACTGTTTTTATCACAGTAGCTTTATAGGATAATTTCAGGTCAGGAACTGTGATGCCCCCTGTCTTGTCTTTGTTGCCCAGGACTGCCTTTGCTATTCTAAGTCTCTTCTTGTTCCAGATGAATTTTAGGTTTGTTTTCTCTAATTCTGTAAAATATGTTATTGGTGTTTTGATTGGGATTGCACTGAATCTGTATAACAGTTTTAGAAGTGTGGCCATTTTGACTATATTGATTCTTCCTACCCAAAAGCATGGGATATCTCCCCATCTTCTAATATTCTCTTCAGTCTCCTTTCTCAGAGTACTATAGTTTTCAGTATAGAGGTCTTTTACATCTTTTGTTAGATTGATTACTAAATATTTCATTTTTTTGGATGCTATTGTAAAAGGTATTTTTCCCTAATGTCTCTCTGAGTGAGATTGTTATTTGTATACAAAAATGCTACTGATTTTTGAGTATTGACTTTGTAACCAGCTACATTGCAAATCTGCTTATGAAATCTAGAAGTCTCTTGGTGGAATTTTTGGGATCTTCTAGGTAGATTATCATGTCATCTACAAATAATGTTAGTTTAACTTCTTCCTTTCCCTGATTATTTTTTAAATTTCTATTAGTGCATATTTACAGTACGTAATGATTACATTTATTATGGGGAGTTTGTACAAGTCCATAAAACATCTTAGTTATCTTTCCATCCCATCCCCTTCCTTCCTCTCCCTCTATCTCTTGGTCCCTTTCCATTTTGCAAAACATCAATCTTTCTAGGGTTCTAATGTTTTGTACCTTTCAAGTAACTCATGAAGCCTCATAAAGCTAGGAGGTGCTAAACAATACTTGTTATTGAATCATTTTTAACCTCTGTAAATTATATTTCTAGTATTCCCAAAGGGTTTCATTGTTCCATCATGAATTTTTATCTTTCCACATTTCTAGTTTTATATCTTTCAAACAGACACATTTTGTTATATTTACACACACACACACACACACACACACACACACACATATACTTCAACAAAATTAAATTTCAGGACTTTAGGTTTCACTTTGCAAATGTTTGAGTTTTAAGGAAAAATATTGCTTTTAAATTTTTTTTATTTATTTATTTATTTATTTATTTATTTATTTTTGGTACCAGGGATTGAACTCACAACCTAGTACTTGCCAGGCAGGAGCTTGTGTCACTGAGCTAAAACCCTGGCCCATAAATTTTATAAAGTCATCAAAGTACAAACTAACTTCATATTTTCAGTCCTCTTTTTGGATGTAAGGCATGGACATACACAGTGGGTATTTGTTGGTAGCAATGTAATATTTTAAAAAATATATTACAGGAGAAAAGTCAGCTCAACTCAGCAAATAATTAATGAATGTCTACTATCCGAAATATTTTTACAGGTTATATTAAGATGGAAGAAACACTTCTGCTCTAAAATTGTTTGTAGCATCCTGAATGACATAACATTATAGATTCCTCACTAAAAAATAAGACAAATATAGGAACCAGCAGAAAGCTGCAAAGCAGTATGGGTGAGTCATTGAATTGTGAACAGCTGAAAAAATTCATCTTTCTGTGCTCTTCACCAAAACCCTTGCTCTGAACAAGCTTCCTGCATAAATAGGAAAAAGTTCAGTTAACAAGCAATTTAATTATTCAGATGTCTTGCTCCAAACACTTGTCCACCAACAAAGGATTTAAGTCTTCTTTCGTTCTTTTGTGCATCTATGCTCCTGGAGTTGTATGGAAGGCAATATATGTCATAAATGAAGCTAGATTTACAGTTGATCACAGTTATTACTAAGTTGACCCTCTCTTTTCCCTCAGCCCACCCCCACCTTGATGGATTTTGACAGGGGCTGCTCTGAGTTCCTTTGTAAGAACCCATGCTCAGGATGACTGATTGACAAGTGGAGTTTTTTCCTTTTCTGGGGGAAAAGAAATTTCCAGGGTCATGCTCTTGTATTTGCAAAGAGCTTTAAAAGCTCCAGAGAGTGGGGAAAAAAAGTCAAAATTGACTTCTTGCTGATGATCAGGAACTTCATGACAGGAGAAAGGGGAAGACGAGGGAGATTGAGGCTGTGATGCAGAATGTCAGGATGACGATTTCAAAACAGGTCTCTAGGATAAGTGGGAAGTTAGACACTCAGCTAGAAACTGCAGTCATTAGATGAGACTACAGAAGCTGACAAACTTCAACCTCAATCAAAATAGGATGTGCAATAGCAGCCTGCCAAGAGAGAAGTGACATCATACTGTGGAGATGACTTTCCTCAAGAAAGACGCAGTGCACATTCAAGTTTCTGCTGGTTTACTGTTCCTTCCATATTACACTATGTGTGCCCTGCTACATATTTCAGTTCTCCCACAAAAAAAAAATCATATTTCTAATACTCATATCCATACGCCAACAAACTATGTCTGTATTCTAATGCCCATCTTGATTTATTCATAAAGGTCTGCAAAATTCATGCATTAGTGAGGAAATGTTTTATCTCTTTATGTCTTTTGGTCATTTTAAAAACTGAGCAACTAAAAGGTGAGAGTTTCAAGTTCCATTCATTTCTGGAGCAAAAAGAGAGTTCTATACACTTTAGATCTTCATTTCTAACAACAAAGTCCTGGATTTTGAAGAGAGATATTTTTACCCTCAAGAAATAATCTTCTTTAGAAAAAAAATAGCTGGAAAAAACTAGTTATATTGGTATGTGTTTAAGCCTTTATATTGAGAAGGGAGATTATTAGCATAGCACTTTGAGAAAATAAGTAGGATTCCTGTTTAATGAAACCCATTTTCATTATTGCTCGGCTTCGTGACTAGATAGCCAAAGGCAGGCAAAGAACAGAAGCTCGTGTGAATGGAGCTGTTTGAGAGCCTGAGAGAAATGACCTGATTACTCAGAAATCACAGAGGGACAAAATGAAAAGCTGGTGGACGCCGTGGAAGGACACATGGATCTGGAACTTCTGCAAACGGTCTTCAAGGACACAACATGAAAAGCAGATCAACTCCAGTGTCGTTGAACCATACGCAATGCTTTTCTGACCCAAACTACTGATTAAGCTTCAAAAGCATTGTCTTTTGAATAATTTTTTGTCACCAACACACATTGACTTGTTCACCAATGAGAATGAAAACTGTTACACTGCACACTGCATGCTGTAAGATCACTAGGAATTCATTTCACCTTGGAAAATTTCTAGTTTTACAATCACAGCGTAACGAAAAAAAAATTTCATTTGTTTATCTTTGCACAAAGAAAGTACCAAATGGGTAGGAATCATGAATTGTTAATGAGAATGTAAATAGAGATTTTAAAAAGGGAAATTTATTTATTAGTATGCATTTAGGGGGTAGCCTTTAGCCATGGATGTAAAACATGGGTGTAAGATCTGCTTATCTCTCAAAAAGGACACTTCGAATTATCACAGCTCTGTCTGTTCAGCTATAAAAGAGGAGTAAATACACATTTCACATTTGACAGAGGAATATTAAAAGGTTTAATTCAATAATTGATGCAAAGGGCACTGAGTTATTTGAGTAAATGAGGTCATATAAATGGGAAGTATCATAAACTTTCCCACTCATATATCATTAATGATCCCCCCATTGTCAAGCAAGACCTGTACAGAAGTATTTTCCCCATAAATCATTTTCTGAACATAACTTTAAAAACCCCAGTGCCCTGAAAAACATCAGAAAGATCCACACTATATAATTAGTCAAGAATGGAGTTGTGCTAGTCACTCCTCTAATACCAACACTGTCATCCAGCCTCCAAAAACATTCAATAAAGTCAACCTATTGTTTACAGATCCGATGCAAACTCAAATACTGCAAGGTTAACCTGTTCTTCAGATAACTACACTTCTGGCATTAATTCACAGCAAACTGGAAATGCAGAGATTCAAGTGCTTTCCCTGTTGTTGCTAATCTTCCCACTCCAAATTATGCTGCTGCTTCTGTATTTTCTGCTACATTTGCTCTTTTTCAGGTGGAGCTGACAATTCTAAGGTCACAGTGGGTCCTCAATGGCAAGCTGACAGTAGAACATGGCTGTTTGAGCCAAGTGACTAATAAGCGAAGCCATGGAATGACCTTTCATTAGCAAATGTATCCTTGAAAGCATCACTTCCACGACTTAGTCATTGTTCTTTGCCCAACGTGGCCACTGTCTTGAAGCCTTAAAGATGAAGAGACTATGCCAGACTAGTGAAGGGCTGGCACCCGTTAGTCAGTGGCCTCCTTCCTGCATATTCTCTTCTCTCTAAGGCACAGCAAAGAGCACCTCCCGCCACACCACAGCTATAATTATGAATGGACTTGTTTCAGGGATTGCAGAGGGACAGGATAGTAGATAATGAGTGACTAGACCAGAAAAGTAAAATCAGGGATCCAGGGACTAGTTACCCAGATCTAGGACCTCAGAACTCAGTAACCATACCGTCGGTATGCTTTGGTTGATCTTCTAAGTCGACACTGGAGTTGAGCAGCCTTGGATATAAGCTTCTTTCTACCAGTTACAATCTCTGTGAACCCAGGCAAGTTTTTTACTGTCTCTAAACTCCACGTCGTATTTGTAAAATGGGAATAATCACAATATTGTAAAAAGGAGATAATCAAAATATCCATCTAAAGTGAGATTTCAAAAAATACAAAGCACTTACAGTAAATTCCTACGTGCTACGGTTAGCTTCAAAATTTAACATCAACATCCCCAAAATGGCTCAAACATTTCTTCTCCAGGAAATCTACTAGAATAACCTGTATCCTTCTAGTGTCTTCATTTTCTGTCTGAATTCAGTTCCTAAAATTTGTGATCTTCAGACTCTTTTTTGTACCATGTATTATCTGTATTGTCTCCTTTTCAGTACGATGAGTCCTTGAAGACAGCTGAAAACAGTCACAGTTTTTCAGGATGACTTATTAAACATGTCACCTTGGCTGTAGAACTGAGTCAAGCTGATTGGAAATGATGTACATAGAGAGACGCTAGATCTACAAAGTCGTTTATATTCATTCAATACATACACACACACACACACACACACACACACACAGAACTTGCTATATGCCTTACACCAGAGTTAGAGTGGTAAACAGATACAGATTTATTATATTTGTGGTAAGTGCTAGTAGTGAGTCTTAGTCTTGAGACCATGGGAGGTTTACCTTTCAGAATAATTCATAGGGAGCTGTTGCTATGATTAAGGATGCATAATAAGCATCTCTGAAACTTGTTGCCATTCAACAAGCACTTTCTAATCTCACTCAAGGTCTGTGGTTTGCTTCAGACTCTGGGTTGCCTACTCTTGGCTACAGGCTTCAGGTCAGATGTATTCCCTACTGTGTGTTCATTATGGCCCTCAGAGTAAAAGTGCAGCAACTACCTAGGACTTCCTCTCCCTATGATAAACAGAGGACACTCACCTCACAAGCATGTTTAGTTCTTTTGCTCAAGTCATATTTTCTACTGCTCCAATGAGTCAGATCAGTCACTTAACCAAGCCCAGTATCAGTAGGATGGGAAATGTACCCCACCTACTCCAATTATTTGCAAAGTTCCATGGCAGAGGGAATAAGTGGAAGACAGAGAGAAATAATCCAGCATACCTCAAGTGACAATTACAGTAAAACATAAAGGAGAAACCAGCACCAGCCAAGCAGAGGAGAATTAGGTAGGACTAACCTGCATTAGTTGTTCTCTTGCTTGAGAAAACTTAGAAGATTATTCCAGGTAGTATTTTCTATGTCAGATTTCTAAGACTAACAGTAGCCAACCTTCCTTTCCTGCATCCTTTTCATATTCCTTGAGATGATAGACAATATACCCCAATAGTTTTATGAGGTGTGTTGGGGTGCTTTTTCTAGTTAGTCTTAAAGAAAATTCTTTGTGCCTTAAAAATCTATGTAAGACAATATGGATATGTGTTACAAATGGGAGCACTTATTCTCCTTAATTGAAATGTATGACTACTGAGGAACAAGGGCAAAAGTAGGATTTGTCTATCTATCACTGTGACAAATGGACAGTTTATCGCCTTGCATTTGCTCAGCACTGCAGGAAAAGGGTGTAAGTTCAGAAAAATCTATTTCCCACAGAGCAATTATCAATTTTAATATTAAATTTTAAAATGATTTTTAATTTATCAACTGGTTCCTGAATTCAGGGTTGGAACTGTCAGATCTCTGCCTTGGATATTAGGCTGATGATGAGTCATATTCAAAGTCCATAGATAATGAACATTTTGTAAATCTGTAATGTAGTTCTTTTTGTCTCATTGTGAATTAATTGATCTTTGTGCCATTACAGATTTTCTATATTTTTCTCTGTCTTCTTCACTTCTCTCTGGCTCAAATGCAAAGCCAAACATTCCAAAATAAAACCCAATTTTAATTAAAGCTGCCCTGGTCCCTGGAAAAGTGATATCTTCCTGCTTCACTGAGACTTTGAAAGTTTCCTGCTTTGATGCTGTGTTGAAAAAGCAATAAAACAGAGGTGAGCGGCTTTAAAGTGAGAGGTCGAGAAAGTATTGGTCTCCTTTTGTCCTTCACTCAGGTGACAGTAGAACTTCTCTCTGGTCTGTAGTTCAGAGTCCAGGAGAAAATCTGCATTCAGTAAAACCACACACCAAAGTCAGCTCACACACACCAAATCTCACAATTGGAAAGCTGAGGCTGCCGCCAAGACCAGAGTGCACTGTGCACCTTGACTTGACCCGGGATTCCAAAGCTTTTGAGGAATCCAGACAATGGGACGCATAATAGTGCATTTTAGTTAACACAATATATTTTTTCCCAATGCTTAGTAATCAAGATCCTAAATCTTAAGGTAGTACTTTCCTAGCCAGTTCTTAGATGGTATCAAGGTGATGTTTTTTTATCCAGGTCTAAGATAGTTCTTTTAGCCAGCTATACAAAAACATACATAATAAAATCATTGAAATTCTCTTCACGAATCAGACAAAGTGACTGAGAAACTCATATGCTATATTAACTCCTAGTCATCTACATAAATTCTGCAAATCTGAGTATGCCGTGGTAACTTTTTTGCATCATCCAGAATTGCTCTGTTATCTGCAACAGTCCATCACACAGTAGAAGAAATTAGTAGATTATTGACAAAATTAGTGAGTATGAAGGTAAGTTCCTTATACCAGCTATCTTCTCTGGCAAAATGCTCTTATCATTTTACATGGAAATGAAAACATCCAGCTATACAACAATGGCTACAATTTTCTCCCCAACCTAATCAAATCAGAGAGCCCTAAAGTTCTATAAGATATAGACAAGCATCTGCTATAATCACTGCCTTGTTGCGGACACTTTGCATAATGTCTTGTATGTGAGAGGTATCCAAATATTATACAAATGAGTAGATAAATATTTAAGTGCTTTAAAGGATAGATATATAAATGACTGTAATGCTAGTCCAAGACTGTTTAATAACACAAAATAACCCACATCAGAAGAAAGAATAGGAAACTTGCTTATCTTGTAAAGGTGTGTTGTTTTTTTCCCCAAAAGAAAAATTTCAAGGCCACTTTTTCCCCCGAGGGAAGCGAAGATCAATGCCAGCAGCCCAGCAGTCCCCAGAAGCCCCACGGTGTATGCAGACCTCACAGAGGAGGGAAAATTGAGGTGAGGAAATAGATTTCACTTGTGAGCTTTAAAGTGGTTATTATAAGCAATAGGGAAGAAGTAATTATTTTTAAATGATAAGCACTACCTGGACAATGTGACAATCTTCTATTTAAATGTAACTTTTGAAAGGTGGCTATTTGGCGAGTACACGGTTCTATCACTCTGGATGTCTTGAGCCTGTTAATGTGAAAAAATATTTTAAAAGTCAAAATGAATCAGGCAGTAAGCTACTGGCTGCAGTTTCCTTTTCCGAAAGAGCATAATAGAAGAACCTCTTTGCTCTCCTCAGACAACAGCATCTTTTATAAAAGGTGTAGCGTGGGACTACAAGACCCTTTGTGCAGAATTGAAGAAAGACGCTTCTTTGGCGTCAAGGCACTAGTGTGGATGATTTTGTTGCAGTTGACTTTTGTTTTCTTTTTGACAGTGTGAAATCTCTTCCACCACAGAAAGAAAAATAAAGAAGAGATGGCATTCCATACAGGGTTCTAGCAGCCCCAGAAGTTAGAATCTGGTTTGATCTCCAGATTCATTCCTGACCTTGCCTTTTTCTAGATATTTTGCATCTACCCTTCCTCATCCCTGTATCTCTCCTTCCCATGATTTTATTTCAGCACTTAGTTCACAGAACTCCTCAAAGAGAAAGAGGAAGAAAAAAAAAACATCTCTTGCTGTACGTCTTTCCAACATTGTTACCCCTTGGTACCAATTATAACAAACTGCTCTCAGAGAGAGAGCATTCAGCAGTCTCCCTAGCCAGCCAACCTGAAGCAATCAGAGAGGAGTGCCAACCAAAGAACAGGTTTAGCAGACAAATGAAAAAACTGGACACATTTCCTCTTTAAGTCTACTGGGGCTTATTTACCAGAATCTTGGTCTCCAAGACTTCAGGTTTTGTAAAGCATGATGACCTTTAAGTACCAACCAACTGGAGTTATTTAACATGGAAGAAGAACTGGTTCTAAGAAGCCACTGGGGGTTTGCAATGATACCTCACCATCCATAGCAGAACCAAAGATCTAAAAGAGACCTTCAATAGACAGGGGCTCTGATAGTTGGTTATAAATGGCCTCAGAAGTAGACACTAACTCTTCAGTAAAATAAAGTTCATTGTAACTAAAAGGTAACAGGGGATCCAGTGCCCCATACAAAACTTCACAAGGCACAGTCCAAGAAGCACAGATATCCTGAGAAATTAGTGGAAGTTCTTGTGTGTGTTTTGAAATAACTCACTAATACATAAACAATGAGTTTGCTCTTTGTATCTACATCTTCACATTCACATCAACTTCAGATCAAAAACACTTGAAAACCAAAAATTATATTTGTACTGAACATGGACAGATAATACTTTCTTGTCATTGCTCCCTAACAATACAGTATAAAAGTTATTTACATAGCATTTAGATTGAATTAGGTATTATAAGGAAGCTAGACATGATTTAAAGTACACAGGAGGATCTATGCAGGTTTTATGCAAATACTATAGCATTTTATATAAGTAAGAGCCTTGAGCATCTAAGAATATTGTTATCTACAGGTCCTAGAACCAATCCCCCACAGATACTGTATCCGTATCACTGTACGTGTATCTGCATATTTATATTTTTTCACATCTGTAACACCTAAGACATTATTCTTAAGGACTTAGCTTAGTAGCAAGACTAACTTTGTTTCCTTTGCCTTCAACTGTTTCATACAAGCCATTAAAAGTATAAAACAGTCAAATATTCCAACTAACAGCATTTCATCAGTCTTACTTTGCCCTTAATAATTCATCTCTCTTATGTTTACTCTAATACCTGTGCAGCATAAATATGCATGATATGCGGCTGTGTGTATTTCAAGCATTTTCATAGATAGACTAACAGCAGGAGACTTTTGACCTTGGTATGAAGAAAAAAAGTCACTGCAATAACTAATGACAGAATTGACAGTCTCTTACTTTAAATTAAAGAGGAAAGGGGAGAAACACATTCCCAAGAGAGGATTCCTTAACAACATTTAGATTCCAGCGTAAGAGATCTACGTTGTAAATTACGTTTGAAAACAGTTACTTTTTTGGAGGTGAGTTTAATAAGGATAATACCTATCTTCTTGCCAAAAACCCTATAGAGATGTTGTGAAATAAAATTTAAAAATGTCTAGAGCCTCAGAGATACTTGGAATAAATATGCTAATACGTACAAAGGCTTCTTATTAACTCTAGTAAATATTCGGCCAGGAAAAAGAACCACAAATAAAAGTAAGATTTGGATGAAATTGACCAACTCCTGATACAATTATTCAAGATATTTGATTACTTCTTTTCCAACTCCCTTAAATTTGCAGTAGTACTATTAGATATTAATATCTTATTTTTCTCACTGCTTTTTCAATATCTTGGCAGAAAATGCCTAGTACTATGGTACCATAGGTTGCTGGTAATTCAGTTTCTCCTCTGTGATGGAGAAACAGTAAAAACATGAAGATTTTATGATTGCCTTTGTTGTGCATCATATGCTTTCAATTGCAAAGGGATTTTTCCAGATGTTCCAGCCCATCTTGGTGTGTCTGAAAATTCTGTTTTGTTTTCTCAGTCCATTTGCCTAAAATACACAAACTCAGATGCTCGGTCTGGAGTTGAACCCAATCAGCCTTCTTTACCATTTTTCAATGAAGCATTCTGTTCTGTCATCAGGTGAAAGGGAGAACAATGCCTCAAAGATCTCATTTGCAGATATAATATTATGAGAAACCTGACACAGATTTATGCACCAGCTTGTAATGGCACAATTAGGATCTTTATCTGTTCAGGGAAACACAGGCCAAAAGGCATTTTTCATTTTCAGAGCAAGCATCAACTAAACTTGGGAGGCTGATGAAGCTAGGGAAGCAAGATATTGGGTTGAATTGATAGATTTTACACAGTGATGTTTTTCCTGGGTCCAAAGAATGGGAGGTCTAGCAAATGACATCTGTCCCAGTAGTGATTCTAAAACTGCCACAGATATTCCTCATGTTGTTAGGGTCACAGTTTACCCACCAGATGTGCAGAGAAACATAGCTCCTTTATTTTCTATGAATGATATAATCTTTCACCATGAGTGACTCGTTGTGGGTGGGAAGTGGGGAACAACAGACTTTAACTTTAAATTTACCAATAAATGTTTCAGCTCCTTTGGGTTGTGCAACTTGTTTGTGTTATTTTTTTCAGTCAATTCAAAGTTCATTCCCAAACTCAGCTGCTCCTTTCTTCCTTTTCCTGCAACAAAGGATGCTTGGGTATAGGGGATAAATTACAGGCCTCATGATTGGGGATGGGGACACTTTGGTCTCATGCTGGTATGTAGGCAAGTATCGATGACAGTCTCATTGGCCTAGATTTGAATGTGCTCTGGCTAGACATTTTACTGTATTTATCTTTAAATTAATACCTATAATCAGTTAAGGTCTTGAGAACCAAATAATCTCTTTGATGACTGACTCCAAAATTGGATTCACTAGTCAAATCTGAAGTTATACTGAGGTCTGTTTGGTGACCTCCCAGTTTTTTGCACTAGACCAAAGTTCAGAACATGTTTTACCATGTTTTCCTGGATCCAATTTTTCTCTTTTTTACCACACATCAGAAAATATACGTTTTCTTTTCCTCCATAAGCAGGAACATACTCTTCATCATTTTCTTAGCTGAGACTGGTAAAACAAACCACCATGGATTGTATGACTTGAACAAAACCTATTTATTCTCACAGTTCTAGAGGCTGAGAAGTTCTGTTACAGCAATTTTAGATGTACCAGAGGCAAAGAGACTGAGCAGCACTTGGAAGAGTGGAGGGAATCAAGCTTTATTATGCCAGCAGGACCAGAGGAGCTGTGTACTCCAAAGCCTGAGCCTTGAGCTAGTGTAGGAAGTTACTTCTATACTGTTTATCAGATAGGGGTCTTTTGTGAGCATGTGGAATTTTACAAATATGGAAACAAACTGGAAACAGAAACAGTCCTGGTATAGTTTGTACCTCTGGTGACCCTTGTGGTTAGCAAGCCTGTTTACAGGAAAAGAAGGAACACTATGGACTATTGACATATTTGAGTTTGTTTTTGTTTTCTTTTGTTTTGTTTTGTTTTGTTTTGTTTGTACTAAGAATTGAACTCACAACCTTGTGCTTGCCACATAGACACTGTGCCACTGAGCTGTACCCCTCGGCCCCATATTTGAACTTTGATACATTTTGAACACAAAAGTTCCTTTACACTTCAAGATCAAGGTGACAGCCAATTCAGTTCCTGAAGACCTTCTTTCCAATAATTGAAGATATCTGTCTTCATATCCTTGATATAAGGAAAATGAATGTAACTCCCTACCTGTTAGATGACAAATACACTGAGTTCATGTTCCCCAAAACTGAATTCTAAGGAACTATGGAGGCTAAGAGTGGGAATCATTTACTGAGAGAGAGATAGTTCCTCTCAACCATTTTTGGAGGGACCCCCAAAAATGGGTTGCTGTGAACTCCATTTTACAGAGTAAGTTTTATAGAGCAAAATCATGAGGTGGGTACAATATGGTACAAAACTATGATCAACCAATGAGATTACAAGTGTAGTTGTTTAGGTAATATTGATTCAATGGAGAAGCAGGTCATGTAGCAAGTATACATCAAAAGAACTAGGATCTTTTTAGGAAAAGACAAACCAGGGTGTTCCAGCTATACACCAGTGTGACCAATATGAGTATCTACCAGGTAAGCAAAATTTCCGATCGATAGTTCATCTCTCAGGGAGACATGTAAGCCTGGTCATTTTGTCTTTATCTTGAAGCCTGCCCTCCAACAGATGTGTTTCTGGCCACAGTTGTAAAGTGTTTCTATCCTCTGTATTGATTCCCCCAAGGACCTACCCCTGTCTGACTACTTATAATATTTTCACCTAGCTTGGCTATCTGTAGTGTCCTCTCATGGAAGGGAGGAAAAGAGGGAGAAGGGAGAGCAGGGAGGGTGAAAGAGAGACAGAGAGAAAACTCTCCTATCTCTTCTTATGAGGTACTAGTCTCATCATGAGCACTTCATGCCCATGTTCAACTTACCTTCCAAATACCACACCACCAAGTCACACTGGGGATTAGAATTCCAACATAAGAATTTTGTGGGGACAAAAATATTCAATCAATTGTATTGATAGCTTTGATTTCTTTGCTCTGAGTAACACATCCCCCAACTCACATGTTCCCAAGGGTCTTATGAGTTACACCTAGCACTAGAAGTAGAAAGCTTTAAGGGAACAAGATTTAAATGACAATAAAATACATAGCTTAATATTGTCAAAAGATTATTGTTATTTCAAAGCAGTAAAATGTAAAATCTTTTTAAAAGTACAAGTGTGCATGAGAACATATGTGTGCAAATGTGTGTATGCACATGCATGTTCATGACTCTGTATGTCTTTGTGTTTGTACACACAAGGTATGATTCTGTGGAAGCTCACAGGGAGTTCAGTAACCTCAGCAAGACCCTTTTGAATTATTCCAGCCTTCACTGTGTCAAAACCTACAGAGTGTTTCATCACCTGCCATAGGTAATGGTGCCTTGAAAATAGACATGAGCTGTCAGCCCCGAACACACACCCCTTTAGAAACCTGACTATTTCCTCCAGGAGGTATCAGGCAAATATCAAATCATGAGAGACTGTCTTTGCAACCTCAGCTGGCCTTGACCTGGGATAAAATACATGTTTCCTGAGAACACCTCATAATTTAAACTCCATGACAGAGGTCCCTTCTGGAGTTTCTACACAGAGTATTTATTCTACTCTCCCAGACTTCCTCATGGAGAATAGTCATAGTGCCTCTACTACATTTTATGGATTAATCTGATATGTAGATGATCTTTTGTTTTCCCTCTGGAATATAATAAGTCTGTGTTTCTCTCCCAAATAGTATCCCAGAAGTTATTTTTGAGTAAACTCAAGCTTATGAAGAAATATAGGGTAAGTAAAGAGGAAGTCAAGTAAATGAAATTTCCTACAGAAAATTCCATCTGCTAAATAATTATTTGCCATAAACTCTGGAGGAGTAAATTGACCTAACATGGTACTCGTCACATCTCACTTATAACCTGTCTCTTTTTATAGTCAGGGGTGCAGTCTAATGGCATCTTTCAGTTTTTCACATACTATTTATGAGTTTTAGCCCACATAAAATTTGTTAATAACCCACACTCCTTGCAAAATTTTTATTGCCGATTATTGAGAGATGATTGTGCTTGAATTCACTTTTTAACACATTGTTTTTGGTCAAGGAGTATATAATTTTAAATGGCTGAAACTATCCTAGGTCGGGTTACTCCACTAAGTGTCTAAAAACTATTGCCACATTAGGCAGAATTGTGTACAATGTGACCTTCTTCTATTTTAGAGAAGTTGCTTTCCATCTTATTTGACTATCTGTAAAATAGAAATAATATCTACAAGGCAACTGGGAGGTGAAGTAAAACAAAGTCTGTAGTTTCTGAAACCCCATTCTTGTTACTTTGTAAAGCACTTTTTTTTCTCACCCTAGACCCCAAATCTAATGGTTAGCAGTTCAACATGTACAAAATGTAGGGAAGAGAGAAGTTAAACTCCAATAAATTTTTGTATAGTTTCCATCACATGATTATGCTTCTGTTGAGATTTTGTCTCTTGCTGAGTCATTCATGTAATAAGCATAAGTAACACAGCACAACACGCAATATAAAGGCAATGGGACATGATTGCAAAAGGACAATAGCCTCCAGAGCCGTCCCAGAGGACAAACCTCCCAGAACACAAGTTCTCCACATAGTGGACCCCTGGAAACTGAAAAGACATGTGCTTTGTTTCACATGACTTGTGACTGAGTCAGATGCCGTCTTGGTTACTTTTCACTCGTTGCCGAGACAAAATACTTGACGCCCAAAATTTAGGGAAGGAAAGGTTTATTCTTACAGTTTCTTGGGAGTTTCAGTTCACACTTAGTTGGCTCCAAGTCAGCATGGGGTGGCGGGGCTGCCGTTCATGGCAACCGCAAGCAGCAAGGCACGCTGGCGAGAGAGGAGACGGAGGCACGGAAGCGAGCAAGAGGAAAACCTACCTTCCCTTACACTGTATGTCAGCTCCACCCCTGGGCGGGCACAGCACTCACATTGCCAGACAACAAACCAATAACAAACCAATAACTCAGCCCCATCAAAATTATATGAGGACTTGGGGGTACACAGTATATCACCCAATACAGATGCTGAGATGGACATTGCAAAAATCAAGACAATCATCAAAATTTTCAATCTCCAGTTGGAGAACCAAGAAGTAGTGCCTCAATTCCAATTTGATATAGTAACTACTGATGAAGGCATAAATACTGGCTACCATGAAGCAAGATTTCTCAGAGGAAGTAATATCCAAGCTGCACCTGAAAAACAAAGATGATTCCAAAGTTGCCAATGCTGGTTCACACAAAAGGAAATCGCCTACTCTGCTTTCTGTAGGATTTGATTCAAAATTTCATAAGTAAGAAACTTAGGCAATCTTTTGTTTTCTCTCTCAAATAAAGTAACACTGTGTTTCCCTCCCAAATAGCATAGTAGAAGCTTGCCTGCTTGCTTTTCTTTTTCTTTTTTCTTTCTTTCTCTTGCTTTCTTTCTTTCTCTTTCTTTCAATTAGAATATATTTGTAGTACATAGCCTTCACATTCCTGTGGGGAATTGATACATATACAGAGCACACTCTTCTTCATCTCCTTTCCCTTCCTTTCAGTTCTTCTACTCTCCACCCATCTCATGATCCCCACCCCTTTTTTGTGGCTATGTTTGCAATACAAAAAGTTCACATTCCTTGTGCAGAGTTGATACACATACACAACACATATTAATTTCTTTTTCATTCCCTTTTCCTCTCCTACCTCTGCTCTCTCTCCATTTCTTGATCCTCTTACCCTTTGAAAAAGGTCTACCTTCCTACCTTCTACTATCTAGCTTCTATTTTGCACTGTATTTATAATTTTGGTTTCTCACATAGGAGAAACTGTGTAATATTTAAGCCTATATGTCAACATTATAAAGAAATACGGCAAGTAAAATTTTCTTGTCATGTTATTTCTCTCTCCTCTCTCTTTTATGCTGAGTGTAATTTTAATTTTAATGTGAAACCAGTTTGCTTACTTTCCCAATTTTCCTCAGTTGCTTATAAAGTTATTTATTAGCCAATAATTATATAGTAAAATCCACTAGAAGTCACTGGATATTGAATCTGTTGCACTTTTTGCCTGAGAGAAGGATGCAGAAATTATTCCTAAGATAAAATAATGTTTTGCACACTTTATAGCACAAAGCATGCACCAGGTTGATTTTTTGTTTATTTGTTGTTTTGTTTAAAGTTAATATTTGCTATTGCCCAGGTTGATGGAGTCAGCTGGCAAGTTTCAAAATGTAATTTTAAAATGGCTAAAAATAGCTACATTGTTATCTTTCAATGTTTACATAATTTGTATTTATGTAAATAAAGTGAAAGCACGTTGTTTGTTTCTCTGGAGATTTTTTGATGTATATTACAAAAATGAGTTCTAATTAATTTAAACCGAATAACAGACAATTTATCAAATTATTAGACATCCCTGGATCTGGATCCTCTAACATTGTGACCGGCATTCCTTCTCTCGTTTTCCCTCTTTGCCCCTTCAATCATCATTGTTCTGCTTTATTTTTGCAAATAATGGCAATATATCTCAAAGCAAAGTCAGGCTTCTTTCTTAACAAATTCTAAAAGCTCCCTAATCTTGCCTCTGCCTGGTTAAATTTGGGTCACACACGTATCTATGAACAATCGTAAGAGCAGAGAGGGGCTAACCTGATTGAACAGATTGAGTCAGAGGCAACTCCACCAGATTGGAAGAAGCAACTACTGACAGAAAAAGATGCTGCACAAGCCACATAATGGCTATGTATTAAGTGATCAAATGTGATGCATAGGAAAAGAGAGCTTTGAATGTAAGGTATTGTCCCTACTTCCATTTGTAATCATCTCACCTCTGCTAAAAACCGAATGAGAATTATCCATTGAACTTTTGTATATTTACGATCTTGCTACAGCTCAAAGGGTATGAACCTTACAAAAAGTACACATGAACCATAGTGTGAGCCTGAAATAAAGATTTATCACTCTCCAGAGAAATGATATAGGAAATTCAGAGAAATATCACCTGAGAAGAAATCTCTGTGAGACACATACAGGATCCACAAGAGATAAGAGGTAAGTTGTGTCTGCCTTTGGCACATAGACCTGATACATGAATGTTCCAGATATAAGAATATATTAACTGATCACATAAACATCCATATACCAAGGTATCTACAGGAACTTTGCATTTCAAGGGAATCACAGGGTAATTACATGTTTCCAAACTGGGTAATAGAGACTCACAGAATACAAATGTAGAGAAAATTTAGGAAAGTGTGGATTATTTAATGGACAGAAAAAAAGAAACTGATCTCTTCATTTTCTTCTTGAATCCCATAGGGCCCATGTAACAGTTTAATAACTGTAAAAAGAAGTTTTAAACAATCATCAAAAAAACATAAAGCTTTTCTGTTGTAGGAATTGTGCTAGAGTCTGAGGACAAAACAATAAACAAGGCATGGTCTTGTCCTGAAGAAAGTGGCTGTTTGTGGGGAAGAAAGCTTCCTCAGCAGACAAGTAAAATACATATTCTACAGTAAATGTCTATAAAGTATGATATCAGAACTTAATATGAATTTAAGAGGTAACACCTGCAACTCTGCCAATAAGTGTATGTCTCCATATGGTCTGAAATTCTACCATTAGAGGGTGATTCACTTTGGATAGACAATACCTTCTGTTAAGTTTTAAGTATCCTTGGTAGGAGTATCACTTTAATCGGGATTGTCAGTTGTTTGTACTCGGTGTGAATTAATCAATTGGATCATTTCTCCTCTAACAAGCACCTGAAGTCAATAAGCTTAGGGAATGGAGTTTTCTTAGGGCTCAAAGAGAAAGAGTAACAGAAGCAAGGAATTTTGGATATGCAGGATTTGGGACCCAAGTTTTAACTTTTTCTAAGAGACCAATTAAGATTTAAGCTGGTCCAGCATAGATCTTTTTTCCTCCTTTCCTATCCTGATACAATATATCAGGATATTTAAGAACACTTCATACTGTAGATTGGTCAGTTGACTAACAGCCTTATTTGTCTGGCTCTGGGTTCATTAAAAAGAACTGAATGAAACTTCAATTTCAAAGAACTGAATGAAGCACATTTTGCCTTGTGCATCTCTCTAGTCTGTATTACCAGATATCTGGATCCTCACTGTCTGGGAAAAAGTTGCCAGGTGCAGGCAGACAACCATTAAACAGGCCTAGGCACATCCACTATATTAGTCAGTTTTCTATCATCATAATAAAATACCTGAGTTAATTAACTTATAGAAAATTTTTTACTTTGGTTCACAGTGCAAGAAGTACAAGCAGATGATCAAGTGGACTTGTTTCTTTGGGCCTCTGGGAAATGCAGGATAACAGTAGCAGAAAGTGCATGGGAAAACACAGCTGCTCACTTTCTCCATCAGAAAGCAAAGAGGAAGACAGACCAGTATCCCATAGCCCCCTTTACAGGCAAGTCCTCAGTGAACTAAGGAGCTCTCAATGCTTTTGCCACCTCCCAACAGTTCCACCCTGAGGACCAAGCCTTTAAGCAAATAGACCTTTGGGGAACAGTCAATACCCAAACTATAGTACCCAACTAGACAATTGAGCTCTTTGTCTGGATTTGTATATAAAGACAACTTCCTATGTCAGGAAGGACTTAGATCCCCAAGGCATGAGAATAGAATGAGACACAGGGATCCTGAGAAGATTGTAAGGACCTTAAACAAGACTACAATACTCAGAAAAAGGAAATCAAAGAGAACATCAGAAATGGTAATATTCCCTATTCCTGGATAGGCAGAACAAATATAATCCAAATGAACATACTTCCAAAATTGATCTACTGATTTAACACAATCCCAATTAAACTACCAATATCGTTCTTCATACAATTGGAGAAAACAATCCTAAAATTTATACAGAAATGGAAGAAAGTCAGAATAGCAAAACAATTCTGGCTAACCAGAACAAGGCAGGAGATTTCAAAATTTCAGATTTGAAATTATATAACAATGCTACAAGGATAAAAACAGCATGACATAAAATAGATCTGAGGACCTGCTGAACAGAATAGAGGATGCAGAAAAAATCCAAGTACATTCAACTATTTCATCTTTGACAAACCAGCCAAAAGCATGCACTGAGGGAAGGATAGCCCCTTCAGTAAATGGTGCTGGGAAAACCGGCTATCCACATGCAGAAGATGGGATCTAGGCCCATATCTCCTACCATGTACTAAACTAAAATCAAAATGGATCAAAGAACTAAACATTAAGACAGAAACAATCTGCTGGAAAATAAAGTAGATAAACCTCTTGAAAACATAGGAGTAGGCAAGGAGACCCCTGAACAGAATTGCATAGGAAATAGTACAAAGAGGATCAATAAATGGGATTACATCTAGTCAAAAAGCTTCTTCATAGCAAAACAAACAACAGAGTGAAAAGGCAACATACAGAATGGGGGAAATTTTTGCCAGCCATTCCTCAGACAGAGGACTAACATGTAGGCTACATGAATAACTCAAAAAAGTAAACTTCCCAAATAAAAGACTCAAACAAAAAATGGACAAGTGAAATGAACAGATACTTCAAAGAAGTACAAATCACTCATAAAAACATAAAGAAATACTCAACATAACTGGTCTTTAGGGAAATAAAAATTTTAAAAAATCACCGAGATTCTATCTTAGCCCAGAAAAAATAGTCATCATCAAGAAACCAAATAATGACAAATGCTGGCCAAGTTACAGGGAAAATGAACCACTTTTACATTGTTGGTGAGAAAGTAAGCTAGTATAACCATGATAGAAATCAGTAGGTATAGAGATTCCTCCAAAAACTAAAACTAGAAATTCCATTAGAACCAGTTATTTCCCTTCGAGGTATCTTCCCAAAGGAGTTAAAGACATCATATTACAGTGGTACATATATACCTAGGTTTATAGCAGCACAGTTCATAATAGCTAAATCTTGGAAGCAGCATATATGTCCATCAAAAGATGATTGGATAAAGACAATATGATGATTATACACAATGGGGTGCTACTCTGCTATAAAGAAGGATAAACAGGAGTCATTTGTAGGAAAATGGATGTATTTGAAACCATATATGGTTTCTCTTAAATGAGAAACCCAAATTATGAACAAAGAGCCAAATAAAAGATAGATAATAGAAAGTAGGGAGACAGATCTTTCCCAAATAGGAAGGGAACCAAGAGATGTAGGGAAGAGGCAGGGAAGGGAAGGAAAGGGACTCAAATGAGGAATTAAGGTGTGTTATATACATGTATTTATCAACTCAACACAAGGAATGTAAACATTGTGTACTGCAAACAAGTACTAAAAATTATATTAATCTTAAAAAAACAAAAACAAAAAAACTCTGACGTGTACAAAACTAAATAAAAGAAAAAGAAGGACGAGGAGGACGAGGAGCACAAGAACAAGAAAGAGCCATTTTCAATTGAGGACCAGGCCTCCCCATAGCTTCTAAATCTGAGAAAACATTAGGATTCATCCATCAGCATAAGAAGGGAAGAATACTGTGAACAGTAACTAATGGAAGACATCCCCTGGTTTTCATGGATAGGGATGGCTAGATTTAATTTTGATAGAAAAAGGAAGAAGTACTGCATGCGCACAGGATAGCAGACAATAATCCAAGGCCTATGACAGAACTCCAGAGAAGTTATCACCTCTGGAGGGGGAAATGCAAGATCAAAAGTGAAGATAGTTAAAGGAAAGCAGGACAGTTCCCAGAGTGTGCTGCTGCATCTTAGCAATGGTTTAGGAATGGGCATCTGACCTGATATGGCCAAATAAACATGAGTGCAGGGAGTAGAGGCAAGCTGGAAACTTCTGGGAAAGGATTCTTGAGGATCCCTCTACTTCTGGATAGAAAATGTCTACATGAAACTGCTATCACAAGTAGAGCCCAAGGTTGTTGCCACCAGCCTGAAGATGAAGTCAGTGCATATGCGTAGAAGTGAGGTATCAAAGAGAATGGCTGAGGATTGAAGCTGGAACCCTGACAGACCATGGTGCTAGGGACTGAATACAGAAAGTGCTCTGTTGTGTTTCTAGCCCACTTGTTTATTTTGAGGTAGGGTCTCACTAAGTTGCCCAAACTGGCCTTGAGTTTATGATCTTCCTGCCTCAACCTTCCATGTAGCTGGGGTGGGACTACAGTTGGGAGCCACCACACCTGGTACTTCTTTTTATAGATGTTTTACAATTGCTTAGGTCATTTTTCTAGCATGGGCTGCTGGGAGCTTTCAATGTGCCACCAAGGTATAATTGTTTTGGTGTGATTCCCCAGCACTCGCCATAGCCATGGGTTAAACTTCAACCAGGACAGTGGCTGTACAATGGTTCCTCTCACCCCTACTCCTACCTCTTCTCTACCCCACCCCAAGTACCATCACCTTGAAATAATCCTGTTAGACTGCATCTCCACTTCACCACCTCTGTGGGCTTCCTGTTTTCTGTAGGGGAAACTCTCTGAATACAGATAAGGCCCTTGTGAAACTGGGCTTATCCTGTGGCCCTTGAGATGTCCTCCTTCCATTCCATGAACCTGGCACACAAATCATTTGGGCTTTTCCTTTGTTGCTCTGATACTGTTTTGAGTATCTCAGATCATCCACGTGAAAGCTGTGTTGTCTACGATGCTCCTCTCCATGTATTCTATCTGGAAATTTACTTTTATATTCATACTTACCTTTGACTTCTGTTCCCTCTGTTTTGGGGTCCTATGTTGTATTTACTAGGAACTTTTCATATATCTGTTCCATACATCAGTCCTCCTCAGTAGCCAGTGGACCTCTGGTGGTTAATTTATTTGTCAAATGGGCTAATGAATGATCAAGTAGCTGGTAGATCATTATTTCTGGGTATAATTATTTCTTTACTCAGTGGAGTGAGTAAAGATCTTTCCTCACCTTTTTGTTCTGTCAACCCACAAGGACCCAGACAGAACAAAAAGGCAGAGAAAAGGTGAATTTGCTTCCTATTTGAGCTGAGACTTTCATCTTCTCCTGCCCTTGGACACATGCACTCCTGGTTCTTGAGTCTTTAGAACCAAGACTTAGACCTTTGACTTCCCATGTTTTTCTACTTATAGAGGGCAGATAATGGGACTTTTAGCATTTATGATCAAGTGAGCCAATTCTACAGTCAATTTCCCTCTCTCACTTTCTCTCTCTCTCATATACGTATGTAGTGGTGTATCTCTTAACAACGGGGATATGTACTGAGAAATGCATCTTCAATTTTATCATCATTTTGGGTACATCAGAGAGTGTACTTCCACAAATCTGGGTGACATAGCCTACCACATACCTAGACTAGATTATAATATTTTAGGATTA
Source organism: Dasyprocta punctata (assembly GCA_004363535.1). Lineage (NCBI taxonomy): Eukaryota > Metazoa > Chordata > Mammalia > Rodentia > Dasyproctidae > Dasyprocta > Dasyprocta punctata. Next base: position 50,098 of record RJWM01002105.1, on the reverse strand, counting down.
CCATGAAACACGGCATCTGTCATTGACTGAACTGCTATGTGGCACATGATTGTAGGTCTATCTTCTGTTGGGTTCTGTTTCTCTGAACAACTCAGACTAACTCAGTGCCCTTGAGACCATCTCTGTAACCACAGCACAAGTGCAGGTCTGGACCCACACGTGACAGATATTTGACTGACGTTCATGGAGTGACAAAGTGAATAAATTAACAAATGGGTTTGGATTTGGAAAGTTAGAAACAATTCTATAATATCCAGAGGGCTTTGGCTGGGCAAACAACTACTTCCCAGACCTCTCGAGGGTGTCACAGCTAACCAGTCTGCTAATGCTCCCAGCCCACAGTGATTTATTCCACCACCTTAAGCTAAATTCCTCACTACTGCTTATCCAAAGGGCCGATCACTCTGGTGGGCATGACATATTTCTACTATTTCCTTTAAGCCTCAACGGGGTCATTTGCAATGGTTGCTTCACAAATGTATGACGCTGTGTTAAGAAATCTGAATTAGAAGTGTGCTACGCAGCAATGCAGAGATCAAAATACATATCTTGTATATTTTTCCTACATGTATTCATTTATTAATCAGACACAAAGCACACACATGTATTTTCATCTGTGAAGCACTATCAAACAAGAAAATTCTTGTAGGAATTAAAATCTCACTCTATTTGTACACAAAATGACATAATTGGTAGCATTTATGCATACATTAGGAATTATGAATATATGTTTAAAGAGAGAATAAATATATATGGAAAGATAAAATAGGCATGATCACAGAATAATGTATCTCGGTATTCTATTGATGCAAATTCTGTCAACAGCCCTCCTCAGCAACTTGGCATTAGGACACAAACCTTGGCACACAGGGATCTGACGCAGCCATCCAGATCTCTGGCTGTTTAGGAGGTTCGTCGCAACGGGAGGTTTTCTAAGCAGCTGCTTGCGATGCCACGCTGGTGGCAGTAACGTCTGGGAAATACCAATAGCTTAATGCTTCCCCTATTTCATTTTCTAAATTTCATAACCTGATAGCAGCCAGGCTGCAGGCATTGTATTTTGAAAGGATTATTGTACTTCCTGGAAGTTCAAGTCACTCAGCTTTTGCCCCCATGGCTTGGGACACCAACCGAGACATGCTGCAATCACGCTGCGGCGATGGACTGACTTTCGTGGTTTACTGCTTAATGATACTCCAGACACCAGATCTGCCTTCTATTATCCTGCCTCCTAGCCACAAACACCCATTTGCTTGCTTTAAACCTTTTTATATTTTTTTATTTACCTTATTTGTCTTACCTTCACACATCCCTGACCTGATTACCTTAAGACATAATCACTCCTGTTTTCCTTTATGTATCAGTGGCTGCCACTTGATAAGATGGTGTTATTTTAATATCATAATGGAAAATGATAAAGGCCAATCAATTACTTTGTATTATCCATTGTGTTCCATTGGGATTGATTTTCCTCTAAGTAATCATGTTTGCAGCCATAAAAACAAAGATTAAAAAGGGTTTTCTTTCTATTTTTCATATTCAAAGGTGTCGTAATAGTGACTTTGCCGCATAATGTTGCTACTAAGAGAGTTAAATCCCATCAAGAACAACAGAGCTGCTAGGAGGTGGCTTGAGTCATGGACAGAACCCAAGGCGAGTCCCTGGACTTTGGCCCATCCTCGAGTGTTTATTTTCCCCGCTGCTCTCCGAAAAAATCTGGCATCACATTTATCGTCTAATAAATAGCAATCTTGTGTTGACTGCACATTTTTGCAAAGCATACGAGGTTCCCACATTGTCACTTTGCCTTTTCCTCACCACATACACTGTTTAAAATCTCCCACGTCAAATAACCTAGAAATGTACCGATAATGAATCTTCCCCAGTGCTGCCGTGCCATCACTTAAACTTCAGTCGCCTGCTGCGGCTCCCGGTCCTTGAGAATAAATATACATTAGATGCAAGCAGAGCACAGACAAACGCCAGCAGATAATACAAAGCAGGGCGAGCAGTTTGGAGGAGGAACCTGAAGAAGATTTCCAGTCTGTCTACAGCAGGGAGATTCTCAGAGCCAGGAATCAGCTTCAAAGAGATGAGCCATGGAGACTAAGTCTTCTAATTACTAGCTTTTCTTGCACGGAGATTGACGAGCTGGTAGGCAGCCCCAGAAGGCGGCAGAGACACGGTGGAGAACCTAGCTCCCCCACAGCCCACCTCAGCTCCAGATGTGCAGTCCCCTGCCATCTCCCTGCCAAATGGGTGGACCGTCTCTCATCTGTCTTTTGTTTCCCATAACCACCCTTACAGAAATCTGCAAAGCCACACTTTGTCTAGACTTCACTTTTATTACTAAAATGCTCCAAACCCTCTTTGCTTCCCTCTGGTGTCTCCATTGACCCTTTCCTCTGAAATAAGCCGATAGTGTACCTTAAAAGACCCTGCAAGTTATGAAGCGGGGAGGTCAGCGGCAAGGTTGGAGGTTTGTGCTATCAACCTTCCCCAGCAGCATGCAGACACCTCCAGATGCTGGTGGAAACGCACAGATGGGTTCCTGGGGCTGGTGTCTCTGGGGTCAGCAGTCTGGAGTCTCCCTGGGGGCCCAGTTCCCCTGGGGTACCCTGCAGCTCCTTGCTTCTGGTTCCCCTCTCTAGAGATTCCTCGTAAGGGCCCCCTGTCTGGAAATTGGGGCTTTGGTCAGTTGCCACAGTTCAAACTCACTCTACTTTAGGTACAATGTGAGTCATACTTGCTCCTGGTTTTATGAAAGTGCGTACAATCCAAAGGAGGAGAAGAAGCGCCAGGGTCCTGTGCAGCTCGGAAGATGCCTCACACAGCTGCGTTCTGCTCCACCCCTCCCTGGGATTTCTGAGTTTTGCTCACCCATCCCAGGTCCCGAGCCTACGCTTCCTCTTCTGCAGCTGCCAGTCCTCAAAGTCCCTCAGGGCCAGTGCGGCTGCCTGACAAGCAGATGAAGCCAGGAGGAAGTAAGGAAGGCCTGTCACAAAGCCTTGGCTTCTCACAACAAAGCCCGGAGCTCCTGTGTGTTCATTTGCTTAAAACAAAGTCTTCCACGGCCTCCCGCAGCACCCCCACCCCACCCCTTGGAGAGTTCATGCTCAGAGCCACTGAGTAAGTTTTATTGTAAAACAAACAGTTGCTGAAATAGGATGTCTCTAAATGGTCATTATCTCCCCCTCCCCTCCACCTGCCGCAAATCTCCAGTGGCGTGGCGCGGGTCCTGCAGCCGCCACCCTGCCCGCCCGCCACCCACTGGCCTTCCCAGATAGGTTTCAGCATTTGCAGGGAGATGCACAGCCCTGGGAGTGGCCGAATGATCTGGAACTTTAAAGAAAGCTTTGTGGCACACTTAGCACTTTGAGTGTGGGGAAGCTGCGGGAATGGGGTCAGATTTCCTCCTCAGGGAAATTACTCAAATAGGTTTTAAAATTTATAGCCTGTGTTGTGATAATAAATAAAAATAAAATGTGCCTCCCTAACTCAGAGTTTCTTTGGCTAAAGTGATCCCCTGGGGGTAGCTCCCTCTACCGCTCTGCTATTCTGTTTGGAGGAAAACTGGAGAGTAGTTTTCCCTGAAACTGCTCCAGAGCTGTGCCTCCCCTTTCCCACGGCTCCCCTTCCAAATCTTACCTGTATTGCAACATCTAGCGTCTCCCAACAGAAATTAATCCTGTTTTGCCAGTACTCACAGACACCCTGCCCTCTGCCTCCATGCCTTCTTCCACGTGGCCCCATTTTTTGTTAGGTTCCCTCCAGCTCAGTCACAGGAGCCCCAGCCAAACCCAAAGTAGTTGCACTAAGCCATCCATGGCACTGGTGTCTAATGACAAAGCGTCATTCAGTGCTCCTTATCCGTCGCCCTGTTGGTTCCAAGCCCAGCCCCACTGCGCCCCATTCCGGTTCACACCTGTCTGCAGCGCAGCACAGAAAGGTAACACCCAGAATGGAAGTTAAACATTTAAAATATGAGCGCAGTTATGCAGTCAGCATCTTACCGTATCATACATAGAATAAGATAGTTTGCAAAAAGATTTTTGAAAGCTGCACTAATGGATTTTTTTTTCTCCTTTCTGAAAAACACTTTTGGTATATTAAAGAGAAGACACTGTCCACAATAACAATACTTCCCAACGCATCACATTGGATGTGTCCAAATATAAGGAAACCAGACTAGTTAGGGGATATCAACATCTATCCTAATTTACTTGCTTCTGCATTATGGTTCTAATTGCACTCGATACAATCTATTGTTGTTGGATACCCCCCCCCCCGCAGTGTCTTGGAAAACCTAGAGAAAAGAGTGTGAAATGGATTCCATGTGTGAAATCTACAGGGTTTTTTTTTTCCTTTACCTTAGAAATAAAGGCAAGAATTTTTAACACTCTGGAGCCCATACGAAAAGTATTTCAAATGATGTGGATGAAATTATCTCCTGAAACTAATTTCTCACATAAAAATTGAACTAGTTGAACCCTTCTTATGAGCAGCTTACAGGTATAGAGTCTGTAGTGAGATAACTTCAGTTTTGGAATATTCCTTACACTATATCACTTACTCAGACGGTCCAAGTTCTCTGAAAAAAACCATTTTAAAAGAGCAGTTATCTGAACTCGCCTTTGTGCCAATTTTAAATTGCAGGCAATCTAAATCAATGGCTTTCAAAAGGGCACAACAACATAAAGTATTCTTGGGGGAATCTCCCAAATTTAGTATCATAATAGGAACAAATAATGAGGAGGTCTCTGTGAGATTAAATAAAATAGTTCTATTTTTCAAAATATATTATCATTGAAGGAAATGTATGTACAATTATTTTCTTAATAACAGTTCACATTTTTTAGTGCTTAAAATGAAAGAAGAGTAAAGAGCACTTTATATATGCATTATCTATTTTGGTCTTTAAAAAATAACTTTTTAAGTCTTATTATCCCCATTTTACTGATACAGAAGCTACAAATATTAAGAATCATACTCAAGGTTACTCACCTGGTAAGTGCTAGATGCAGAATTTAAACACAGGTCTGTCTACATATTGTGAAGCATTATTAAATCAGGACAACCTAAAAACAGTTTCGGTTGTTGACTGTTTTTAACACAGGCAGAATTTAGTGACTGTAGAAGAGCTGATGTTTGAATATTGTTAGAGAAGATCCCAGAGGAAGAAGTTGGGTCTGCAAGGAAAGTAAACTTTTATTACTGTGTTGTTTCAGAAGACTTGGCAATGCAGGCTCTTCTCGCAACTTGCATGTATTGCTCTGTTACTTAATCAGTGTTATACAGCGCCACTTAATCCTTTTTATGGCTTAGCTTGTCTTGTAATGTCGTTGTACTGCTGATAAACCCATTCACAGGAATAATGTACCTTTAACAAATCCACGCCACGCTCTGTTTCTAAAGTAAGGATGCTTCTATGTGAAAGTTCTGTGCAATCCGGCACTTACTATAACTCTAGCACTAAAAACAGGGTTGCCCAGTAAAGGCTTAGGGAAGGTAAAGTCATTTTTTAAATGAGTGCTGTTTTATACCGTCCTCTGAGATTCTGATTACACGATACAGGTCCACTTAAACCCTGAGTTAAAGGATCCAGATTTAATTTTTATCATGACATGTATCAAGTATGTCAAGTTAGAGTGATAGGAAAATGTCAAGACTTGAAAAAAGCACCTCAGTCCCCAAAACTTGTGTATTTCCCTTTTGACTGGTAAAAGCAATATTTATTGTAACCTTTTTTTTTGAAAAGGCCTTTTTTTTTAGCCCCATGTTCGTTCCACTAGCAGTTTTAATTTCACTAAAATAAGCATGCTTAAATGGAAGAATTCTTAATGCCGCATTACAGTGACAGCATCACTGTGCTTCCTTTGAGAATCAATTAGCAGCCAAACAACTCTGCAGACTTTGTAATGATACAAGTCTGTGGTATCTCCCCAAATTACCTGGAGCAAGGTAAATGGCCAAGAGAGCCTTGGTCGCCAAGGGAAAGCATGAAAGGGTATACCATACAAGTATGAAGTTATTCAGGAAAAATCTGCAGGAAAAAAAAAAAAGTGTCTGAAGCTACACGGCAGCTGTTACAAATAATAAAATATCATTTGCATCTCTGCCGAGGGTTTTGGGTTTTGCAGCTGGTTGTATCCCACACATTTTTCCCCCCTGAACTTACTGCTCATTTTTTTTTTCTTAGCTTGGCCAATTACAATTAAACGATCAAGTAGGTACACTTGTTTGTGTCGGGTATAAGAAAGAGTTCGGCTTTATTTCAAAGAGAGATGCCCAGAAGGAAAGTGTGAGACAGTGCCATGAAACACTGACAAGCAATTTAAATTGGAATCCTGACAATTCAGCATAAATGGGGGAAAATCAAGCCCTCACACACACAGGACGGATAGTGGAGAGGGCAAAGGACTGTGGAAAAGGTTTTATTTTTAGAAGTCTGTAGTAAGTTCTTTACAAGCATCTCAATCTTTGTTAAAAAGAAGCAGCAGATATGCACATTTTCCTTAGGGGCGCATGTTGTTTTCTCCCCCACATAAAATTTTAGTAGTTGGCTTCCTAGAGTGAGGCTTTTTGTAACAGAATATACAAATTGTATTTTTTATGGTTCTTTATTTATAGTGAGCCAACCATTTTAATAAAATGATTCACTTAGATTATTTTACTAGGCTTCATTATGGATCTTCATCTTTTTTCATTTGTTCTTGTCTTTCTCCCGGTTGAAATTAAAATGTTTGACTCTACAATTAATCACACATAGATATGATCTGTGAAATACCTTATTCTTTCAAAAAACTTACTAAAATATCTTTCTATAAACATAAAGATTGTAATCAATCAATCAATCTTTATGGTTGCTCATGTAAGTCACTCCTGAAAGGAGTTAAATATTAGAGCGAATATCTAGCATTTACTTACTGGGGGGAAAGAGGTGAAATAAACTTGGCACACAAAAGAACTAATAGCTGTCCTCTTGCCTGAATTTCAGACATCATACTGATATATACCTAATGCATTTTTTCACAATGGCAAGGTATATTGCTATGCTTTGCTTTGTTTTGTTTTCTTTTCAGGGGTGCAGATGATTGTCATTTTGCATTTAAAATATCACAACCTAGAGTCTTTTCTATGAAAGGCTTTTTCATGTGGCATGTACCATAATCTATTTTAAAGCATGAAGGAGAAATATTATTATTCAACATTGTGAGTAATATTAAAGATGATACTCAGGATTGTGCATATGGACTCCAGTAAATCCAGTTAAAAGCAACAAGACTTAGCATTTGTAGAGAGGAAGATGGTAAAAAGCTTCACATTTTATGAATGCCTTTGACGTGCCTGTTAGCAACCTAAGGGCACTCTGACAGTCAACAGAGTGTTTAGGGTGCCAAAAAAAAAAAAAAAAGATTATAGGTTTAGAAAGCAATTATTTTTCATCTTATTTCAGTGTGATCAAAACCAATGTTAAGCCGAACTGATATTATCGGTGTAAAACTAGTTTGTTAAAATAAATTTTAAATTCAAGATTTTAAACACTGAACAATTCAGGAGCACCATGTCTTTGTTTTGAATGTCTCTTACTGCTAAAATGTCTTGATAGCATTCAGTATACCCAAAGATTTGTAAGTAAATTATTTCGATTACATAATATTGGTAAATATAAATTCTGCCTTTATTATAAATACATATCCTCACAGAATATGAAATAATACAAACACAGACACAGACACATACACACAGATTCTCTCGTCTGTATAACTTGCTGAGTTAATGTTCCTTCTCAGAAAATGTATACTTTGAATAAGACGGATTAAATATGTTGGTTGGATTTTAGAATGCAATAAAATGATTATGCTAAAAATGACCATATTTAAGGAAAAAATAGCTAAGTTGGGCTAATTTATTATTATTATTCATTGCATTTAAAGAAACTTGGACTGGAGATCAAAGTGCATTTTGATTTGTTTGAAAATTATAAATGACCCATTCCCAGTTTTCCAGCCCCATAAAGTTAGAATGCAGTCTGTGAGTACTCTCTGCTCTAATCAAGAAGGAAGGGGCTTCAGCTTCAAATGTCAGTGCTGTAAACATGTTAAATCTGGAAAATATTTTCTAAGCAAGCAACCATGTGTAAAATTTACCGAACTTGTCACGAAAGGGCTGCAGCTGCAAACCTGCAAACTCCTCACTTCCATGGAGACTCCAGATGTTGAGATGGGGAGGCGAAGTTCTCATCTTGGCTCCTCAGCTCTGGCATTTTAGAGCCCTGCCTGCCACCAGCTTCTTAAACCAGTGTTTCCCCAGGTAAAGAAGCAGTGGCCGTTTAATGCTAAGAAAGGAAATCACGCGCATACCACAGAAAGTGCTGCGTGGAATTCACTCCTGCATTTCCAGCCCACACAGCTACCCATAGAATAAAATTTGTAATCTGTCTGCCTGCCCAACTAACCTGAGTTAATTTAGCAAAAAGCTTCCAAAATGCGGAGGGAAAATAATCGGCTAATTATAAGATTAAACAATTGTCAATTGTTGTGTGCTACTGCCAGAGAAGATTCCGATTAAACTGTACTTAGGCATCATTTCATGAAAACTTTTTAAAAAATCATGTTTGCTGCTTATAACTTAAAATATCTTGGGGTAAATTTCAAACTTTACATTCAAATCTTCCAATATCATCATAAACAAAGCCAATTTGATGAATTTTTAAAAATTACTAACTCTACTTTTAACACCAACAGCATTATATGTAATATTTACAATATGCAATCTTCTTTTATAATGTAAAGTGTTTTTAAAATGAAATCTGCACTTAAATGCCAATATCCTCTCCTTCTGGCTTCTCACTTTATGACACTAACATAGGATCTCATTCACCAAGCCAATTGAAATTTTAATAAAAGAAAGCAGGAGTTTCTAATAAACTCCTGCAGTGAGCTGATAATACTAAACATCTTTAGCAGCATGGTATTTTTTATTATTATTTTAGCTGTATATTAATATGCTAGTATTTGTAAACTCCCCAGTGCCATGAGATTTATTTCAGAAGGCTTCACTACATTCTTCCATTGTGAAAAGTTTATCTGACAAAGAAAAATTCTTTTTTGGTGGTTTTCTACCCAACAACTACTTGACAGGAAAATATATAGCTGACAAATGTGTTGTGACTATGGGTGCAGTCCTGAAAGGAATAGTGACTGATTTCACTCATAGCAGTGCCAGTTCTTGGCTAACTAGAAAACTGACATAATCCATAACTGCAGTGGAGGCATTACAGGGATTTTCTTGCAAATTTAATAGGACATCCTATCCCATAACCCTCACCACGAGATCTCTGTGCTAACTACCTTTAGTTCCATCCCTCAATACCTCCTCCAGATACCCAGTGAGACCTCCTAAGCGGACAATCTGACCACTACTCTTCCATCTGAGCAGTAGGAATGTGTATCTGGCTGCAAAGGTTTCCCTTTGAGTATAAAACAGGAGAATGCGGGTTTGCAATGCAATTGGAGTATGCAACTCAAATAAAACCATGTGGAATTGTCTTTCATGATACTGGGTATGATATGAAATTGTTATTGCCAAAGGACAGTGAATTTCAACATACATTGTATGTAACAAGAGTCAACATTTAAACACTTTGCTATGCATCAGACACTGTTATACGCACTTTGCACATATGAACTTATCCGATCCTTTCTATAGCTATATGTGTCAGATGCTATTATTACATCTTCTTTGCAGGTATTTTTTTTCTTCTTTGCAGATATTAAAACTAAGGTGCACGAAATGAACTTGCCAGTGTCATGCAGCTAGGAATGGCCGCATCCAATTCAAACCCATATAGTCTAGCCAAACTCTGGTTATTCAGTAAACAATACTGTATTAAGACTGACACTGTCTTAACAACGGGTCTCATGGGGCTGCTCTTTTGTATTCCAGTGCTTCTTCATCCCTTATCCTCTGGGTAAGCAGGGTATCTCTGGTGTTCTCAATCATAAGTTCAGAGAAGAAAATGAATTCTCTCATCCCCCATCAATGCCATGCATTCCAATCTGATTCAGCAAAAACAGTGACGAGACTTTCATTATCATGGTTTCCAATACAAAGCTGAAGGAAGTTATGAACAGCCTGAGCAATGCTGGCCCTTATGGAATCATATGTGATTTAGGACAAAGCCTAAAAGACGTGTGACTTGACAAGAGGAGATATTTACCCAGAATTTTAAAAGGCATAGCTAGCCGGGATACCAGATATGGTGAAAGGACCACCGTGTGCAACGTGCATCCTTGCATGGCTATCTATGAAATCCCAATGACCCTGGAATGCCTGTTTCACTTTGGCTGGTCCAATGTGGAAGGAGAGAAGGTCTCCACAACCAGACCCAGACACCCTTGATGGCAAGAGAGTGTAATTTAGGAAGGGAGAAGTTGGGCTGGGAGTTTGGCTCAGTGGCATCAGCGCCTGTCTGGCAGGTGCAAGGTTGTGAGTTCAATCCCCTCCGCAGCAAAAAAAAAAAAAAAAAAAAAAAAAAGGGGGAGGGAGAAGTTTGTTTTTTCCAAAGCCAGGCTATTGGACCAGTTCAACAAGGCAATGGCAGCCTGAGAAGCAGAAATGTGAGAACAGTTTAAGCAAGTGATTAAAATGTATCAAAGTCAGCAAGAAAAACCCAAGTTTTCTTTCTTTCTGCCAAAAACTTCCTGTGTCATTTTAAAGCAATATCCTGGCTCTGATTGGCTGCCTGGGAGGGCAGAACCGAACCATTCAGATGTGATGACATTCGATTTGTCCAATCCAGCTCACTCTATCCAATGATAGCTTATCTAGTCGCTGTCATGGAATTGCTTTCCAGAGCGGACTACTAGAAGTTATAGGCACATTTGAAAAAAAAAAAAAAATAGCATTTGGTGATAGAAATACCATATATCTTTGTTTAGAAGTAGTAGCTTCTATTAAATTTAATTACTTCCCCTGTGGCTTTAAATCAAGGGCAGCTTCTGTTAAATTTAATTACATTCCCCTGCGGTTTGCATGGCAAAGGTGTCATTGCTACTTGTGGAGTGCTTCTGACCTAAGTGAAAGCTTGGATATGATTTGCTCCGTTATACCAAGGCCTTCCCTCATAATTTTACTTTTTTTCTCTATCCAATTGCATAGCTTTGTGGACATTTTTATTCATGAAATCTGCTGTTAGTATCTTAAAAATTATTCAATTAGGAGCATCGATTGGCAGTTGAAATCTGGGGCAAAAAAGCACTTTTGATATATTTCAACAGAAAGCCTCAGTTTATTTTACAAATTCATCATACCAGTGTTTAGTTTATAATCAGAATAGAGATGCACTTTTTTAAATTTTCTGAATGAGGTGGCTATAACCATTTTTACTTTATTAGTTATGTGCTCAAGCTAACAATTTTTACTACTAATTACATCCACACCAATTCCAATTGCTCTTCTGCCCCCTAATTGTCAAAGCATGCATTTGATTGTAGTTACCTAACAACACTGCACTTTATTGACTCGCCACTGAAATGTATTCACGGAAGTGAATTCCTAAAAGTTTGCTTCTCTCCAGATGAAGTAGATCTTCATTAACATTCTGAAAATGAAATGCAGCTTCATAAAAAAAAATAAGGCAGCTTTCAGACCATTTTAGAATTTCAGAGAAATTTTGCATTATCTTTCCCATGATTCTATGCTGATGTCAGGCTGTATTTCAACTGAAATGACAATGAAATCATTTCAATTCCATGCAATGTGCAAAAAACAGTCAATTTTTCACTTGGCAAGCTGAAGTCTAAAGTAATTAAGCACTGCTGTGTGGGAGGCAGCTTCCTGCTCTGAAGTCAGCCTGAGATAATTACCATATTAAAGTCAAAACATCATGTGCCGCACTGATAGATAGATGGATGGAGAGATTGGGCATCTATTAAATGATCCATTTTGTTATGCTTCCTGGGAAATGTGCCATTGATGCCAATTAAGAAATATATATTCCAAGTGAGTATTTCTAAGTGACAAAACTTCTATCCGGTAAATTGAATTTATTATTTACTGATCATGAAGTACTTAAAGTCATAAAATCTAGATAGAGAGCAACCTATGAGGAGAATTACATGCTCTGACTCAATTTACAAGCACCCTCATTACCCAATTGCCATGTTAGCATGAAGTTCTTCGTGACAACATTCCCAGCCAAGGTACTAAGCTATTTCAGTCATGAGAACTCTTACTGGAATAATAATGTGTTATTGCAGATAAAATGTAAACATTCAAACATTTCAAAGTAAAAAATGAGTTAAATGGAAAATTCATTCTTTAAGTGTTTAAAAGAAAGGTAAATGAAATACACTTCAAAGGATAATCGCCCTTAAATATCTTGAAAATCCCCGCAGTGTATTGATAGGAAATGACCTCTCAAATACTAAACTTAGATAAGTAATTTATTAACACAATGCAAAATGAATACACTGCAGCAAGATTATGTTTACAAGTTCCTGGAATCTTATTTATGAAAAGTTAATGATTTATTAACGATAGTCTTGTCCAATTCACCAAGTACATGGTATTATTTGTGGTTTTCTAATAATATCGGGTAAAAAAATAAACTAACGAAACACATTAGTCTGTGATTTAATTAGGACAGTTTATTTTCACGTAAATATTAGTGAAAAAAAGAAAGGACTGTGTTGGCTCTGTGAAAGACGAGGCCACCCCCAAGTCAGGATCTGTTACTGAGCGAAGAATAGGCTCCACTCCGTCTGCAGTGAAGGTTATGTTTGATCTTCTCTAACTACTTTCTATGGGATTTATTCCCACCATTTCCACTGGTTTATTGGTACCATAAAAGATGGAGCACTAAAAGCAACATTCCTTTAAAATCAGAGAAGAGAACTTTTGAGGATCAAAACTAATATTTTTCTTGTTGACAAAAAAAAAGTAGATTTTAGAATACAAAAATCCATTCATAGAAAGATGAAATGATAATGAGTTTCCCAAGGTGGTAATCTAAAGAATAAATAGGCTGCCTTCATATTAGATTCCACCCACGCCCTGTGGCACAGCACTGATCAGGGTCCCAGGGAGCCCGGCAGTCATCTGAGCAAGGCTGGCATTGCTAAATTCCTGTCTGTCTTGAAACACGGGCTCAGGACTTTGGTTGTGTGTGTTTCAGTAGGAATCCTGAAATGAATGCAATTTTAGATCACCTTACATGAGAAAAGAAGAAAAATAGAGTTTTCGTTAGGGCCTGTTTTTATGGCCTGGCATTAGCAAAGATATTCACTGTCTGCTGTTCTATGCTCTCTTCCACATCTCTGACAATGCTATTCTCTTAACTTAGGAAGAGATAGACACATAATGGAAAATTAACCATAGTGGGCAGTAGGAAACAGTAAATATTTGTTTCGATTCTGTATCTAGATCTATATGATACAGATCCAAATACAAATGTAGACACATACATATACATAGACATGCTCAGATACACAGTAAAAGCTTTGTGTTTTAAACCAAGGGAGAAAAACTACCTAAATTAGTTAAAATGGAAAATCAATTTTTATTTTATTTTGTTCTTCACAGGAGTCAACATCCCCTAGTGAACAAGGAAATTTTATTTTGCTCCTACTTTGCTTAATACTTTCACAATTTTCCACAATGAAGACAAACTGTTTTCATAGCTGGAAAAAAAAATAATAAACCCTAATTTTAAAAGATTTTTTTTTAATTTAGTGAGAAATATTTAGGCATTTTGTAATACATTTCCAAATAGAAATGAAGTGTAAAGGCTTCGGGGCAGGGTGAGAATGTTTTGCTGTGAGGGGCCTGATTAGAAAGCAGAGGGAGGCAAGTGAAAGGTCTCCTGGGTAGCAGTCAGCCTTCCGGCCTGTGGAACCAGCCCAGGCCAACAGCTAATAACATCAATAAGACTGGGGTTTATTTGGCCACTCAAGCATCATTCTGTAGATGTAGGTAAGCAAATGGATTCAGAAGGGAGCAGAGAGTAGGAATTTGGTTTTAGTGACAACAACCTTAGTCTGGGAGCAAGATGAGCTGGGTTTCTTTTTCTGGAGGTGCCACTGCAACACTTTGTGAATTAGTACCTTCTAGAGCTTTCCCCTTTTCTTACTCTCCATCTCGAAAATGGAATGAAGAATTCACCCAGCCTCACCCTTTAGCAAAGCAGAACTAGGTGTGCATGTTCTCAGGGTGATTAGTTCCGGGAGAATTTCCTGTCTTAGTTGTGAATTTTAGCATCATTTTCAGGTGCCCAAATCCAGATACTATTTAGAGAATTCAACGTAAACATTGCTTTATTTTCTGCCCTTTAAGCATCCGTGATTTTGAGGTTTTTCTCACCATATTAACTGCAACAGTTAAATTAGATTATTCAGTTTCAGTTTATAGTCCATTTCATTCTTTAATTTCTGTGTTCAGAGATGATGGGTTTTGGTTTGCATTCACAGTGGTTCAAAAACTAACAGGGAAAATGAACTTCCATTTGAAACATTTAAACTTCATGAAAAACCTGGCTTTTACTATTACACTGGAATACTGTGAATATAAGCAGAATGGCAATAGATGTGAAGGCAGTTGAAGCTGTTCTGAAAGCATCCCCACCTCTCATCCCCCACCACACACACATTTGTATCTAACTAAAACCAACTTTAAGCTACCTGTCAAAGTCCATCCTGATACATTTCGATTATGTATCAGAGGGCGCATTTTTAAGATAGTTCTCTTAACAAGCTAAAAAATGAAATAGATTAATTCTATCTCAAACTCCTAAATCAAATAAACAAGACATCAATGCACGTAACCTTTCATTCACACTTCATCCAGCACCTCATTCTTTACTCTCTTGCAATTCACCCATGGTAATCTTCTGTCTCTCAACAAATGTCATATTCAGTAACTCAATCATACATCTTAATCAAAAGCAATAAGTGTAGCACCCGACATGAAAGAACACCTACATAAACATAGTCTTTTGTGCCTTCAAGTCTCCCTCACACTGACACTGTTAACACAAGACAGCACTTCTCATCACTGGAAACACACCCCTGAATGCTCAACACTTTCTCTAACATCTTGGAACGACAGCCAGCAGCGGTGTCATCTGATTTGAAAGCAGAATGGCACTAAAGAAGTTTAGACTTCAGAATTAAGCAGAAATAAGAGAATGTTTCTTTCATTACTGAGACAGTTCCCCCAAGTTACTAGAATAATCACCTGACCCTTCAATATTATATGTGTAATTTGTCTAATCACTCCTGGTGACTTCAGTAATAACAGAGAATCATTTTTGTCTTTAAATTTCAAACCAAGGTGAAGAAACAAGGTTTTCTTTATGGCAGGTGCTAACAGATTTTCATCACATGGGATTTCTTGCCCTCTCCATCAATCTCATCGCCTTGGAGAGTATGACCATTTTCCCCATGTGCCTAGTTAGAGAGGAAGAGAAAAGCTTCATTCCTTCTAATATTTTTATAACTTTGTTTGCTCCCTGATATTGTAGTAATAGTACCCTGACTGGGCCATAATGTTTAGGAGGATACCAATAGAAGAAAGGAGATTGGCATATCTCACCCCTTAGAACAAAGTGGACACATTGTCAGATGCTTTGATATATTTCATGTCAATAAGTTCTCACAGTAACTGTTAAGCCAGCATTGCTTGTCTGCATTTCTACAACAAAGAAAATGTGACTCAGAGTTAAGCAAGCTGGGCTACAAACTGAACATGGGGATCCAGGGCTTAACCACATACGTCAGGATCTCTGTGAACATTTTTTAGTGTGCCATATCTAATCTTAAGCCCATGGCAGAGATTCTTTAAAGAGTTAAAATAGAATTCTTAAATCTAAGTTGCTCCAGACTTTGCTTTATAGTATTAGTGCACCGTGTCATAACAAATTACCTTTTATAGGCTAAAAATAAGATACAATTTACCCTTATTGTACAGATAAGGAAATGGAGGTTAAGAAATTACTTTCAGATAGCTCATCAGTCTGAGTACCAGAGTCTCACTTAGATCACCTCTTAGATTATCTTATATTTGAACACTTACGGGGACAAATAGAGTACCACCAACCAGTAAAACTACTATTGGAGAGAAAAGTGATATTTATAATAAATCTATATAATTTTTTGAACCTTGTGTCTTGACAGGGATGACTACTGATTTAAATGCAATGGATGTAAAGTCAGCAGATATGAATTCCAGCCCTGGCTGTACTAGTTACTACTGAAACTCAGTTTTCTCATATAAGTTAGAGAATTAGTGAATGTCCTCCCATTTGGCTTACCAATGGACACAAACATCATTGCCTGTAACATAGCAAGACACCAACAAATATTTGCTGACTCACTAAATAAAATGATTATATCAGAAGGCAGCTATATAAGCTGTGCTTGGTAAATATGAAATTCTAAGTCATTTGGGGAATAATGATTGCACTCCTCAATGCTTTGTATTTATTTTTTTCACTGAAAGTAGAAGTCCCCATATATTTATTTACAGAAACTTCCTTTCTAAAGTTCTTAACACTATATATTTGTGCATTCTATCTACCAACAACTTATCTGGTTGGTTTTTCCACTAGTTCTTGCAAAGATGTAGGCCAGAGGTCAACCATGAAAGGTCAGATAGTAAATATTTAACTCTTGCATGTCAGAAGATCTCTTTCAAAACTATACCACTCTGGCACAAAATCAGCCAGAATGTGTATAAATGAATGAGCTTAGTTGTGCACCAATAAAACTTTATTTACTAAAATAAATGGCAGGCTCAATTTGGCCCTCAGATGTAAAATTTTCAACACTTAATCATCATTATTAGACACTAGAGCTTTGTAATTATTATGCTACCTCAAAAGAGTGGCATAATATTCATATTCATTATGCTACTTTAAGTATTTTGTATGTAGCAAAAACTCAATACCACTTTGCTGAACTAAAAGAATAAGTTATAATAGGCTCTATATTAAACACCCTAGGAAACCAACAAGTAGGCAAAGGTGTCCTCAGTAACACACCCACATGAGAAAAGAGTTTACCAAAACCACATCCCAGAGGGTTTATTGGTCCACTGTAGGACCTAGCTATGGCTAATATCTGGCAAAAGAAAGCATGGTAACAGGATGTTCCTTTTGGATTTGTGGGCACACTCGTTGATGTACAACATACCAAGTTCCTGCAATAATGGATAATGAATAATAAGTGGCAATACTGTACCAATGACAAAATGCAAACAAGTCTGCAAGAATTATCCTTGTCACACTTACTGTAACAGGAAAAAATATCAGCAGGAGTCAGTTTTATAGCTGGGTTTCAAGACAGCATAGGACATGTAGAGGTGGGTATCCAGCTGGGATAAAAACCAAGTGCAAAGCCACAGAAGCAAAGCAAAAGACAAATAGATTAACTTGCATGAAATAGTTACACTGGTGAATAACAAAAATCAATATAAAAGACTTGCACAATCCCTTGCTCTCTCAGAGTCACTCTTTTTGTTGTTCACATTATTTAACATGAGAACTGGACCAACTGTAGGATGAGAAGTTCTCAAAAGCTATTTCTGCACAGTGAAAGGACTTTAGGAAATGGGCCTACCATGTACCTCTATCAAAGATGAAATTTATCAGGTGGCATGCAGTAGACTAAAAACAAACTGATAAAGTTGGTTCATGCTGTAAAGAATAGCTTTAACCCATTGAAGTCCCATAAGTTAAATCCTACATATGCAGAGGAGTATTCCAAGTTTAAGACCCAAGCAGAACAAGAATTTCCTAGACCGCCAGCATTGCTAAATTGCTTTCATTCCATAGCACAGCCTGGCCAGTCACATGGCTGCCTCCTGCACAGTCTTGAACTGACAGCACTTGCAAAAGGCAACATCTATCAAAATGCAGCTAGCTTTAGTGAGCAGGTAGAGTTCAGTAGCCAAATCTTTTTTCTGATTTTTGCTTTTATAGAAAGAAAAGTTAATTTTAAGGCATGTAGGAAAATATCTAACCCACATGTTTCCACCTCAGAAAAGCCTCCTGTTTGCCCTGGGGTTAGAGTTTTGCCCATTCCTCATGAAAAGCTGTTCTCACTTCTGGGAATACTCAAATGTCTCTCAGGTCAGGGCAGTATGTAGGGTTCAGAGATGGAGACTCTCTTTGTCATTAATCCTTGAAAAACAAGTGTTAAGGCAGAAGGAGGGAAGAGATCTTCGTTCACAAATTCATTTAGGAATTTATGAGTTAAAAGAAAACTTCAGTTCCAGGGGATTGCCTTGTGAAATGCACATTTTATTTTCCTGGCAACTCAAGCTGGGCATGCTTCTAGTTTTATGGCATCTCCAACTTCGGATAATTTTGAACAATAGAATGAGGAAAGCCTTTATTGGTTGAAATTAAAATCCAAAACTAAAGCAAAGAAACAAAAACAAATGGACAATAACAAGCCATATAATTTTATATGGTAACGAATTATCTCCCATATTCTCTGTGGTCTCATCATCTACCACTCATCGCAGCTTTAAAAACCAAAGGAACCCATTACCTGGAATGCATGAACAAGTAGATTGGAAACACTTCTCAGATTGACGTTAATTACAATTAGTGAATTGCTTCGTTTCTTTGAAAACACAAGCCTTTTACTGGCCTTTTACTGGAAGACTGTGAGGGTATTTCTCTTTGATGGGAAACAGAAAGGCAAGAGCTTCAACCGAGCAAGGGCGCTGACAGGAAGCTCGGAGTCTCTTGTCTCTCGCGCAAGATCAGCAGCCTGCATTCTTGAAGACAGAGTGACATCTAAAGGGATTTTGAAATAGCCAGGGCTGCTATACGGCAGCCAAACTGACAAAGTCAAGGGCATGTCATATTTTGGAAAACTGATGAGTTTTCAGGTTTCCTGTGCTTGATTGTCCCAAGTAACCATGAAAAGAGGATCAAATTCCGATTTTAATGACATGCCTCAGGGTGCCCTCAGGACAACTGCCATTTTTATCTTAGATTCTGCAGGTCCTCAGTGAACAAAAGGGGGGAAAATCAGCTTTGAATAGATTCCTTACGCTCTTGTCAAAAGTAATCCAACTCTGAATATCTATATCCCAAAATATCATCATGTGGGCAGCTTTTATTAACCTGATGAATTAATAGAGCAGAATATTTAAAATGGGGTTTCAGTTATTGATTCTCCAATTAGATCTTGTGTTCCCTAGGTGCTGTGTATAATAATGGTTTTTGCTCAGTCTTCCGCACTTGCTAGCTCGCTGCTTCTGCTCTCTTTCTCTGTGTCTCTGTTTCTCATAAGCGTGCATGCTTTGAATACACATGTGGTGCATAATGACCAGATCTGGGAGGCAAGGCTGCATTTGTGGATTCTGATTATGCTTTTGAAAAATATCCCCGACCCCCAAATTTAGTCTTTCCCAAGCTTATAATCCCCGTTCTCTTTCCTTCTGCACAAAATAATTTTTATTTCAGGGTTGACTATCATAATACGTGGCAGCTTAGCCAGAGAGCAGGGCCTGTGTGCTTGTTAACAGCACCCTGATGTTAACAATGAACTAATTACTTTTACTACCGATGCGCTCTGGGGCATTATTTTCTTTCTGTAAGCTTTCCTACTGAACTATTGTCATTACTCAATCAGAGGACTGAGGAAACCAAAAGCAAAGGAAAAAAACAAAAAACAGTGAATACGTTTTTCTCCATAGGACTGAAGCCAGAGTCCCACGTCTTACGTCTTGTCTTTCTCCATTTTCTTTAATTGTACATTCCTTGGGAAGTGGGAATGCCTTCTGATGCATTTTTACTTATTTATGAAAAATAGTATGAAATCATGCCAGGCTCCTGGGACACTCTATCACATTTATAACCATGATGCCCCAGTGAACTGCTTAAGCACGGATCAGCTGCAGACAGAGAAATTAACTCTTTCTTTCTTGCAGAAGCTGCAGCAAAGTGGTAAAACAGTTCGTGGTGTATTCCCCTTTCGATAAAAGCGCCTCTGGAAAGGAGAAATGTGTGCATTTCTCCATTTGCACAATAGCATTGCTAGTTTTATTGGAGTTGGGGGGCATGAAAGAAAGGGGACCAATGAGAAAGGACCACATTAGCCCAGAGAAAGCTATGATAAGAGAACATTTACAGTGGGATATCATTTGCTGCAAAAGTGTTATTTGGCCTGAAGACAGAATTTGCTCACACAACTGATTTTCTGGGATTGTTTTCATATAAAACACCCACCCTAGACCCATTCGTACATCTACCCAAACAACATTTCACTTTCATAGCAGAAGTCGGCACAGAAAATTCAGAACAAAACACGAAACCTGAGGCACTGAAACAGTAAATAATGACAGGATCTTTCAGCTAGTCTTAATAAAGGAGATTAAAGCAACATGTAACCTAAGATGTATGTTAATAAGACAAGTAGCGAAAAATAATAAATCGACTACCTTGATTATACGTGTGTCTCTGTATTTCAACTAATCTCTTGCCGTTGCTTTTTTTCAACACTTGTAAATATATTGCAATAGTAGAAAACGATGATTATCAAGTCAGAGCGTCCTTTACAATATGACTATTTAGGCTATTCCTTTAAAATAAGTCATCTTTCTCATAAGGTAACTTTTCATTCAAAGCTATCGCAATTAGAGCAAGAATCAATCATTGTATGTTCAGACTTTGTCCAGTTTCCCAGAGCTGTCAGTGCCCACAATCTGCCTCAGAGGATTGGAATTCTGATAAGAAATCTGAAATGTAAAGACTAGAAATAGGAAATCTTAGGGCCGGGGGCAATAATAATTAGAATAGCCTGTATTAATCCACAGGCCAGTTGTTAAGAGCGGAAATAAATCAGCTTCCTATTAATAATGCAGTTTGAACTTTGTTGATAAAATATTTCTTCAAGTGTGAGTTAGCCTCATTTTGATTCTTTTGTTCTTCCAATAGTTATTTTCACACTAAGATGTTGACTGTTTAGCTGTTTTCCTGCAGAAGAGGAAGCTATGGTGATAGAACAGGTCTTTGCTCGTGCTTCTTTACAGAGTTGCAAAGAAACAGTAAAAGTGAGGAAAGAGAAAGATGACAACCTTCAGCAATTATGCTGTGTTCTCTTCACCATACAATTTGTAAGTCTGGTTTAGTTCTTGTTCTGATTTTTTAAAACATATGGTATGTTGATCTTGCAATAACAAAATTTTATCAGGTTGGGTTTTTTTTTTGTAAAGTAAACATTTTAAACATAGGACTCACAAATGAGTACAATAGTATGGAATGAAAACTGTAACAGAACAAATATAGCTAAAAATATTATGCTAATTTTTGGTTATAGCACTTAGGAATCTTTTAATAGCTTTAGATAGACTCTAATACAACTAAAATGTGGGCCAGTGCCTAGATCTGTTTAAAGAGCAAAAATTCTAAACTACCTTAAAATTTAAAATTAAATCATTGCCTGAAAATATGTGGAGCTTATAATTTTAAAGAGATAAAATAGCTAGAAAACAGGTAATTTAGGGTACTATTGCATACTTCAATAAAAGAGGAATAGGAAGAAGGTGGAAGAAGGACACCTCAGAAAATGAGGTTTTCAATTCTTTCCAAACTGCAATTCTGTCATTTACACTTCTGTGGATTCCGGCCTCTATTGAACAGATGATGGGCTTGATTAACACATAGATTTTTATCTTGATAAATTATAAATATGACTTAAACAATGCAAAAATTTGAATGATTTCTTTTAAAAAAAAAGATTTTCCCAAGAAATTCTTTATGAAGCTGGTGAATTACTCAGCTTCAAATCTTGACTTTCTACTTCTGATACATGTCACTTATAATATTAAAATAATTAGTAATCAAATATTCCCATGTACCACACACAATATATTTTAAAATCACAAATGAATCAGGCAGAATTGGGGTAGAATCCAAATTGAAGAGAAGAGCTTATCAATTTCCTAGATCAGTTTAATTCTGTGGGCCTTATGTTAGCCCAAAACAGGGTTCCATGCATTCTTTCCTGCGTGATCAGATGATGATTGATAACAGTAACTGCAGGGGAGTATAGAAGCGGGTGTTTTGAATAGTCTGTAATCTGCTTAAGTGCTCACAAACTGAATGATACAGACACTGATCAGTTCTACACCAGCCATTCCCACGTATTCATCCACATCATGAATAGGAAATATAAGATATAATTACAACGTTGGCTGAGTTTAGCTAAAATTATTTCTATCCTGAGTTACCAACAACTCCTTATAGTACAAAACCTCCACCCCCAAAAGGATCATATCTTTTTCTAGTTCTAATTTTAACTTGAAAAATCACTCCTCAAGAAACCAAATATCCTTTTAAAGAGCAAGAACAATCAAAAAGACATGTAATATATTCAGTTCATAGGAGAGTGAATCATTGAGGCAACTTCCAAGATATGAAATGTATCTGTTAAAGCTTAGGCTTGGTTATGTCAGAAAAGCAGTATTAAAAATAGCAGACTGATTGTACGACTGTGGAAGGAAAAGAAAGGCATTAGAAAGCACATAAGTGAAGCAGAAAAATAAATCTAAATGCCATCTTCATGAATGTATAAAGAAATGAATTTTATCAGAACAAATATGTAAGTTTCTAACCAGCAATAATCCAAACAAAGAAATAAATGCATTTTCTTTGGAATTAGAAAGGCACACCCTACTTGTAGAAATACTTAGACTCATATGGCACATTGTTTTGAAATATCAACCTGGATTGCTCTATTTCTTGTCATGGTAGTAAATTAAGAAGACCAACCAGGTTTTCTTTGCACAGTTTTACACAATGACAAAACTCAAGCCTTATATGTAATTCTCCTACTTCTCTGTTACTAGACTCCAAAGCCCTGCCTAATATATGATGCATATTAAATGATATTTGAGTATCTAGTGAAAAAGAAAATAATTTGATAACTTAATAACTACCTATACAGACAAGGGTTTTCTTTAAAAAAGAAAAGAAAAAAAAAGGAATCTCAAAATCCATTTCACGTTTTTGTCTCTATTACTATTTTAATTATAGATGCCACTGCAATCAGAAGACTATCTTGAACTGGCCAACATGCTTATTTATTTAACAAATATTAATTGACCACTCCTGTGTGACAGGCATGCAGATACAAAGATGAATGTAACACAATTTCAACCCTCAAGAAACTCATAGTTTAGTGGTGTGGAAAACAACATCTTTATAATTACAAAATAATGCAGTACATGGAATGATGGAAACTACCCCAGGATAATATGGTAGCTCTGAGGAGGATAGCAAACACAGCAGGATGGGGTGGGAAGATTCAGAGGCTGCTTCCTGAAAAAGTTATCTTAGAAAACAAGGTAGAAATGGTATAGGAACTGATTACAGGTAGAAGGAGATACCTACACACTACCCTCCCCCAAGTTTGATGTTTCATTATGAAAACATACAGAAATCCGCATATATTCACAGCTATGATTTAAAAGGAGAAAAAGAATGTGAGGCTAAGTATAGGAGAAACCACAGGCTTAGAAGTGTCCTCTCCTGACTGAGTCACACAACACTTGCTTGATTAAAACAAGTTGTGACAGTTTATATGAAGTATATTCAAATGTATAACAGAGAAGCTTGTTAGAGACTCAGAGCCCAGGACTTTTATGAAGAGATAATCTCTGTTGGAGTCTTTGTCTAGGAGGTACCCAAATTCCAGGCTTTCAGGAGGAAAACAAGGGTTCAGCATAAACCATATGTAGGCATAAACCGTTTAGTTGCCATTATCAGTTCTAGGAGTGGTTGAAACCAGAGCTCCCCTGACATCCGAGTTTTCAGATGACTAGCAAGGGGACAACCCCGTAGGCAAGTCTTTCAAAAGATAGCAGTTGAGCCTCCTATGGCAGCTCTTCTCTCCACAAGGTTAATATGAAAAATCTCAGATAAGACAAAACCAGCTAAAGGCATCCAGCATAGGTAGGGTGACTTTGTTATCCACATTGTCAATCTTTTCAGAATGAAAAGGAACCCATTAAATATGCTAGAAAAAGAAAAGGGTAAGCCAGAGATGACCTAACCATGAACATACGGGTACAGGAACTCGTGAGACAGTAGTTTGATGTTGACGATGTGTGGTGTTGCATGAGTCAGGCAAAGCTCAGGAGGTGACTGAGGCTAAATAATGAAAAGTCTTGGATTTAAAGGAGCTTTGCTTCTATCTGTAGGTGGCCAAGAACTAACAAAAAGTAGGAGAAGGATAAGGTCAATAGTCAACTGGAAAAATCTTTTATTTTTAGTTGATGAAGGTCTCCAAAGGGCAACTGCCTATGTCTTACCCTCATGTACCAAGACAATATAACAAAGAGCACGGTCTTCTGTGTTCCAGTCTCAGCTCTGCCATCTGTGAGCCGTGTGGCCTTTGACAGTTTACTCTCCCTTGCTTCACAGCTCTCATCTCTAAAAGTGAAGAATGACAACAACTTCCTGGTATTTTATGTGAGAATTAAATGAACTACTCATATTTCATTAAATAAAAGGCACTGTCAACTGCAAGATACAACAGAAAATAGAAAACACTGCCAATAAAAGTATGACTCAATGCTTTTTCATCATTTAGAATTTTTATTTTAGCTATGATTTAGGCACAATTTTTCTCCCATATTACAATTATGTTCACATAAAAAGCAAAATATAAATGAAATAAAGTGGCTGTTGCTTTGAAAGAAAACATTAAATTATGATCATTCCTTCCATAACATTTGCTCTACTGATGTTCAATTTTGCTGCCTTTTTTTGCCTTTATGAATATACACTATCTCTTGGTTTCAGCACTGAATCATAATGCAATCATTTTACAGTATTTCAACACTTAAACTTAATGCAGGTGCCAAAAATGCATATAACTCAAGTTAGATGATGACAATATGAACAGCTGTCACCAAGTCTGTGCATTCTCAGGCAATGATGACTGTGCCATGACTCTGCCTGGCTGGCGGTAACTGGAAGATGCTTAGCTTATAAGACTTTCATTTTCCAGAGATGTTAAAATGTACATCTTAAGAGAGATGAAATAGAATAATAGCAAAGGTGGATTTATTGAGCGCCTACTGAAAGGAAAACTCCTGCCTTTCAGCTGCAGAGACTCTATCTAAAGCCATAAAAGGAGGTATGGTAATATATTCTCATGGTTCTATCATTGTGAAATATTTTCTTACATTAAGAAAAAAAGAAGTTTGGAATCAAAAATCTAAGTTTCTTCTTTAAAGAGTTTAAAGAAAAAGCAAATTAAACTAAAAGTAAATAGAAGAAATGATACAGTAAAACAAAATCAGCAAACTACAAAATCAATAAAGTATGGAAAGAATCTACAAAATCAAAAGTTGATTCTTTGTAAATTGATGCAGCCCTATTGAGACTGATGAAGAAAAAATTAGGGAAAGTGGAAATCATTAAAATCAAGAATGAAAAATGGGGCATCCTTTGACAAATACTTTAAAAGATAAAAAAAAAGTACAAAAGTACAATGAATAACTATGAAAATAAATTTAACAACTTAGGTAAAATGGAAAAATTTCTTGAAAAATGCAATTTACCAAAGTTGACATAGGAATAAATGGAAAGTCTAAATAGCCCTGTATCTTTGGTGTAACAAATGTAAATGATTGTCTAACAGTTAGTCCTACTTCCTATTATTCATGGTTTTCTGAAATTACCTCCTTTTAATAGTAGGTAACATTTGTTATTTATTTCTTATAGTAATATGAGATCAACTTGATAAATACTACTTGCATGATTATGTCATGTAAGATGGTAACTTTCATTTTGCTAACTGATTCTCCCCACAGACTCTCCATTGCTGGCTTTGCTATGTGGAAAGTCTCACATGAAGAGGAATTAAAACTAAATTCAACAAAGAGGAAAAGCCCATATATCTCCAAAGAACCTGTATGCCACCAACTGAGCTTGGGAGAAGATCTTTACCCAGTGGCTCCACAAATGAAACCCCAGTCCTGACCAGCACCTCATTTTCACTCTAGTGAGACGTCCTGAAGTAGAGAACTCAGCTAAACCATGTCTGGACTCCTGACCCAGAGAAAGTGTAAGATAATAAATGTGTGTGTGGTTTTTTTTTTTTTTGGTTGTATGATTTATTATGTATTAAGATTCTTAAAATTAATTTTTTATTCTATCGATACCTTTTTTTAATTTTAAAAAGCAAAACAAAAAAGGATAGAAATGAGACAGAATTTCAGAAAAAAATAGTAGGAAATTAACACTAGTAATAAATCAATATTGCCATTAAGATTGCTGCTAAGATTGTGGTAATTAGTTACACAACAATATATAAATAACAAAAACTACTTTGTATTGAATTTGTCACCCTCCAAAACATGTTCATACAAAGAAAACTGCAGGTCCAGAAGAATTAGGCAGTGAATTCTATCAAAAAAGGAAGAAACAATATTGATCTCACAAAAACATATTTCCACATGCACAGAAGAGGAAGGAATATCTTTCAATTGATCTTATGAGAATATAACCTAGAAATCAAAATTTGACAAAAACATTACAACAGAAAAAACTGACAGACCAATATCCAGCTTTCTTGAAGAGAGCCACAGAATTACTTTTTAAAAAGTAGAATTCAGCAGTACATAAAAAGAAAAATATATCTTGACCAAGTAAGTTTATCCCAAGAATGGAAGGCTAGGTCAACATTTGAAAATCTGTCCATGCAATCCACTACATTAACAAAATAAATGGCAAAACAAAATCATTTCAATAGGAGCAGGCAAAAGATTGACAATACCTGTCCACAATAATACTTAGCAAGCTAGGAATAAATAGGACTTCCATCATCTTACTAAATGCATCCCCATAAAACATACAGTTAGTATCATACTTAATAGTTAAAAGTTAAGATTAGAAACAAGGTAAATATGAATGCTCTATTTCTCAATATTTCAATGAAATCCTAACTAGTGCATTGAAGAGGATAAAATTCCATAGAGACAAGTACTGAAAAAGTAGTGAAATTGAAATTATTCACCAATAATATGATTGTGTATATAATAGAAAACCTTACAAAATCTACAAAAATAATTGAGAAATGAATTTAGTAAGGTTATAAAACAGGTTGATATTTAAAATGATTTTTATTTCTGTCTACTAAAATGAACAATAAGAAGGCAAAATTTAGAAAATAAAATTTACAACAGTTTCAAAAACCATCAAATAACTAGTTTAAAAATTGATGCAAATGTGCAACAGCTCTACACTGAATATTATAAAACACAGGTGAGAAAAAAAATTTTATTTAAGAGAAAAAAGGCACAGAAAAGAAAACCAAAAAGCAAAAGAGACAAACAAACAACAACAACAAATTCAATACAATAACATTATAGGTTTACAAAATGAGATGATTGGAATTTGACAGTGGTTGTAATATTGCATATTGCTACCTTCAAAGGGGTTGTTTAGATTAACAGATATAGACACATAAGATTGATCTAATCATATGAGTATTAACTGTTCTTTTTCAATAACTAATGCATTTAGTAGTATAGTCATTTTAACTATCTTATGTATACATATATACAAATTTATGTCTTTTTCCTTTTCCCTTCCTTCTTTCCTCCTTTCCCCTTGCAATACCTCTTGTTATCTTCAAAATAACTGCCCATACAATCAGGCATAATATAATCAAACAAAATAGTACAGAACAAAACCAATAAAAAACAAAATGATGGAAGCAATACCTAGTAAAACAACACTGGTTACTATAATGCCTCATATTATCTTCTAAGCTGTTGCCTATATCATCAGTCATAATACAATCTAACAAACCAAAATAGGATAAAATCACTAGAAACAAAACAATGAAAGCAATACTGGGTTTCAAAACAAGGTAATCAGATATTAATAATGGCTACCATAATGTATTTTGTCATCTTTGAAATAGCTGTCTATGCCATCAAATATAATAAAATTAGGCAAACTGAGATAGAATAAGACCAAACTAAACAGCTCAATGAAAACAATACAGGACTCAAATCCCAATGATAGATTAACAATGGCCACTGCCTGCCCTTTTTAGACTCTTCCTCCCCTTTCATTTTTACAATGTATTGTGTATTTTGAATCCTACTAACCCCTTTTGTTTTGTTTTGTTTTGTTTCGTACTAGGGAGATAACATGATGTTTACCCATGTGGCTCTGCGTCATTTCATCCATGAACATGATCTTAAGTTGTATCCATTTACCTACAAAAGGCTTGAGGTTATTTTTCTTTATAGCTGAGTGGCTTTCCATTGGATAAAAATGCCATATCTTTCTTGTCCACTGTGTAGCTAATGGGCAAGCTACCCCCTCTTCTTTCTCGTTCCCTGTCACATACAGCATTGTTCTCTCTCCCTAGACTTTCAGTCTATGAATCCCCTTTCAAATTTAATCTGTTTCTTGTATAAAGCATATTGATGGATCTTATCTCCTGATCCACTCTGCCTGTGTTTATTTTTATTGGTGAATTGAGGCCATCTACGTTAATGGTTAAGGCCAACATGCACTGCTTCATCTCTGCCATGGTATTTTCCTGCCATTGGCTGCCCACTTTTCCTCTCTATTCAATTGTCTGCCCCACTCGGTGATATCTCTCTGACACTGTTTCTCGAGCTGTGGTCCTTTTCATCTCTCTCTAAAATGTCCTTCAGTATTCTTTGTAGGGTTGGCTTGGTGGTCA
Source organism: Dasyprocta punctata (assembly GCA_004363535.1). NCBI lineage: Eukaryota > Metazoa > Chordata > Mammalia > Rodentia > Dasyproctidae > Dasyprocta > Dasyprocta punctata. Next base: position 21,365 of record RJWM01002105.1, on the reverse strand, counting down.
TAAATTCCTTCAGTTGTTCTTTGTCATGGAAGTATCTTGTCTCTCCATTAATTTTGAAAGATAGTTTTGCAGGGTACATCAGTCTGGGTTGGAAGTTGTTTTCTTTCAGGGCTTGAATACTTCACTCCAAACTCTTCTTGACCTGATGGTTTGTGTTGAGAAGTCTGCTGTGATTCTGATGGGTTTTCCTTTGTAGGTGATCTGTTTCTTTTCTCTCACAGCTTTTAATATTCTGTTCTTGTGTTGAATTTCAGAGATCTTACTTATATGTCTGGGTGTAGATTTATTTTGGTTATGGTTAGCTGGAGTTCTATATGTTTCACTTATCTGAAAGTCACTTCCTTTTCCCATGCTTGGGAAGTTTTCTGAAATTATTTCTGTAAATAAACTTTTAATTTGATTTGTATTGACCCCTGCTTTTTCACTCACACCTTTTATTCTTAAGTTAGGTTTCTTTGGGTTGTCTTGCAGCCATTGAATTGTTACTTCCAAGTTCCTCGTTATTTTTAAGAGATCTTTCCTTTTACAATCACAAGCTGCAAACCTGTCTTCAAGGTTTGAAAGTCTACCTTCAGTTTCTTTCAAGTGGTTTTGCCAACTTTCACTGGAGTTTTTAATTTCCTGATTATCTCTTTGAATCTGTTTCATGTATTCTAAATATTTTTTGTATTGCTCATTCAAGGTTTCCCTTATTTTCCTATGATCCATTTGTTCATCTATGTCTCCTTTAAAGATGCCTAGCAACTCTTTTATTATGTTTTTCATTTCTTCTTTTAGTTGAGTTAGTATTTCTCTTCTAATTTCTTTTACAGCCTCATGAAGTTGTTTCTTTACTTCAGTTGCCATCACCTCAGAAACTTCAGTTGTGGGACTCCCGATCTTTTCTGCACTTGCATCTCCTGGTCTTGCTTGCTCTGCTAGAATTGGAGGCCAGAGACTGCCTTTTGCTTCTTCATCTTGACATATTCCTGGGTTCTTCTGGACAAATGGGTACTGGGGACCCAGGCACTCCTCACATTGGCCGCAGTTTCTCTGAAGTGAGACTGTTTGGTTCTCCTAGCCAGTGCTGATTATGAATATCTGATGGTTGCCACTGGGTGCACTGTTGCAGTGCTGGCTGCTGCCTTTCCCCAGCCTGCCTTGGCTCCCTGATGGCTGGTGGAGTGTGCACAGAGGCAGGGGCTGCCGTCTGCAAACCTGGGCTGGTCACCAGTGGGATCTTTCGCTACCACCCCTGGAGCATGTGTGGAGTTGCCACCTCCAGACCAAACTGGCCACCCGCTGGGACCTTCCAAGGTGGCCCCCAGAATGCACACAGGGGCAGGGCTCAGTTGGAGCAATTTCCACAGGTCTGCACCCATCTAGCAGCTGCTGGAGGAAGCCAGGAGCAGCTTCGGCCATGGGCCCATCCAGCCCAACTCCAAAATAGCTCCCGGCCAATCTCTCTCCTGCGGGAAGATGAAGTCCCCTGCACTCACTGTCAGCCAGTTCGGTCCTCCAGGTCTGCTCCCCCTGTCCACTACCACTCTCCTCCAATGCTGCCTCTCTCGGCAGAGGCCTCCAGGGTCCCTGCCACCACCACTGCGGCACCTTGATTGTGCATCCCCAGGTTCCAGCAGTTCCTCTCACACAGTGGGTCTGGCACTGGGCAGAGGCACCACCAGCTACTGCCTTCTTCTTTTAAATTTTTTTTCTCTCTTTCTGTGGGCTTAAATTCTTGCTTTAGATTCTTTCTGGGTCCAAGGGACCCACTTCCTTCCTTCTTGTCTTCCCCATGTTGCTATATTCCAGCATCTGGACGGTATCTCTCAGGGAGGCTGTTTACTGTGCTGCTTACTGTTCTGCCATCTTATTGGGTCCCAGGTGAGAAAAAATAATAAAATATAAACACATGACAAGCTATCATATATATGGATCATAAGTCTTGATAGTGGCACAATTATTCTTCTCAAATTTATCTGCATCTTAAATATGATCTCTTCAAATTTTCAGGGCATTTTTAAAAGTAATTTCAAATTGTAAACCTTGTGTTGAACACATTCAGCATTGCCTAAACAATCCTGAGGGGGAAAAAAAGGAGGAATATGTTGGGGGACTTACACTACCTGATTTTAAGAGTTGTAAGCTTTAAGACTTATAACCACAATAAATAGAAAATGTGGCACCTATAGCATAAGATGTCACATCAGTGGAAAGGTGAGTTAAGAAATAGGTCCTGGCATACAATGTCAATTAAATTTGTACCATGACATTAAGCTAATAGGAAAAAGACATCTGCTTAACAAATGATGCTGGAATAACTTTTTATCTATACGGAAAACAAATAAACCTAACTCCTGATTTCACGTCATACATAAAAAACTATTCTATTTGTGCCATAGACCTAAATGAAAAATCCAGAATCACAAAGTTTCTGTAAGAAAGCATAAGACATAGGAAAGTGTGCTTGCAAACTTGGGGTAGGCAAAAAGATTCTTTGGACAAGACACAAAAAGCAATTTCAAGAAAAGAAAAAAAATGACTTATAAAACCTAAATTTACAAAAACCTGAATTTTAGAAATTTGATTTCATCAAAAATAAATTTTCTGCTTTTTAAAACACACCAATTATAAAAACAAATAGGAAACACAGAGACTGGAAAAAATATTTGGGATACATATATCTATGTGAAAAGGGCATGTAAAAAACTAAATTTTTAAAAAGTACAAAAATTTAAAAAAAAATAAACAAATGCCCGGTAACTATAAATCAGTGCTCAAGATGAGAAACATGCAAATTAAATCCACAATTTAATCCCTCTCCACATTGACTATGGCAGATAAAATTCGAAGGGTGAATACAACACATGTCAGTGAGGATGTGCAGCAGCTGACCTCTTACAATGGCTGAAGTGTAAAGTGACACAACCCCTTTAAAGATCTACATGATTATTTCTTAAAAAGTTAACTTTACCCTGTAAACAAACTTTAATCACGTTCTTGTCACTGAGACACAATACCCAAAAACCACAACTTAAAGGAGAGGCTTTAACCAAGGAAGTAAAAGACCTCTACGAAGAAAACTACAGGACTCTGAAGAAGGAGATTAAAGAGAACAACAGAAAACAGAAAGGTGTACCCTTCTCCTGGATAGCTAGTACCAATATTGCAAAATGACCATACTTCCAAAACTGTTATACAGATTCAATATAATCCCAATCAAAATACCAACAGTGTGTTTTATAGATCTAGAGAAAACAATCCTAAAACTCATATGAAGCCAGAGGAGACCCAGAATAACAAAAGTAATTTTGGGCAATAAAAGCAAAACAGCCAGCATAGCTATACTTGACTTCAAGCTATACTACAAAGCCATAGTGATACAAACAGCATGGTACTGAAACAAAAGCAGATACATAGATCAATGGAGCAAAACTGAGGATAGAGAAACCAGACATATTTAACTCTTTGATTTTTGACAAAGTGGCCAAAAATGTATGCTGGAAGAAAGATAGCATATTCAACAGTGGTGCTGGGGAAACTAGATGTCTGTTTGCAGAAGAATGAAACTGGACTGTTATCTCTCCCCATATGCTAAAGTAAAATCAAAAAGGATTAAAGACCTAAACATTAAAACAGAAACATTAAATCTTCTGGAAGATAAAATAGGTAAAACACTTGAAGACGTAGGTATAGGAAAAGATTTCCTAAACCAAAACTCAATTGCACAAGAAATGGCAGCAAGAATCAATGAATGGAATTATATCAGATTAAAAAGTTTCTGGATAGCAAAGGAATCAACCAGTAGAACGAAGAGACAACCTACAGAATGGGAAAAAATATTTGCTGGCTACTCCTCAGAGGACTAATATCTAGAATACACAAAGAATTCAAAAAAAATTAAACCGCATAAAATTAAAGACAGTCAGGAAATGGGCAAGAGAAATGAACAGACACTTCACAGAGGAAAAAATACAAATGGTCAATAAATATATGAAAAAGAATGTCCAACGTCTCTGACCATTAGAGAAACAGCATTAAGATTCCATCTTATTCTGGGAAGAATGGCAATTATTAGGAAATTGAACCATAGCAAATGTTGGCATGGCTGTTGTGAAAAAAGAACCCTCCTACATCATTGGTGGAAATGCGAACTAGTACAACCATTATGGAAATCAGTGTGGTGAGTTCTCAAAGAACTGAAATTATAAATTCCATGTGACCCAGCTATCCCTCTGCTAGGTATCTTCCCCAAAGAATTTAAGTCATCATACTACAGCAATATGTGCATACCAGTGCTTATAGCTAAAATAATAGCTAATTGCTGGAAGCAGCATGTATATCTAGGAACAGACACTTAGATAAAGAAAATGTGGTATCTAGTAGTATATAATAAATACTATTTAACTATAAAGAATGATACATTCGAGGCATTTGTAGGAAAATGGATGCACCTGGAATATACAATGTTGTGAAATAAACTAGACACACAAACTTAAATACCATATAGTATCTCTAATTTGAGCCTGGCAAAGTATAAACAAAGAAAATGATAAAGGTTGGATAGAAAGGGACAGAAGGACAGATCTCTTGCAATAGGTAAGTGGTCCAAGGGAACAAGGGATGAGGATTTGAGGAGAGGAGAAGGGGAAATAAGAACAAAGATATGCCATATACAGGAATCTAAGAACTCCAATTAATGTAAACACTATATGTCATAATATGAGCTAAGTCAAATCATACTAACAAGTATGAAAAAGGGGATAGGGGAGCCAGAGAAAAAGTGGAACGGAAAAGGAAATGGAAGAGGATTAAAAAAGAAAACAAGATGTAATATGTGCATGTGAGCATTCCCAAGTATGACTGTAAACTATATGAATTGCAAAACATACATATAAAAAAATAAAAGAAGGAGAGATTAACTGGGTTCACAGTTTCAGTGAGTGGTTTGCTGGCTCCAAGACAGAAATAGGAAGATGGAGGTGCAAGGCAGAGGAGAAGGAGCTCAGCTTATGGCAGCCAGGAAGCAGGAGGGTGGAGCTGTAGGCAAGAATATACCCTTCCAAGTCCTGCCCTATGGCCCCAATTCCAATCAAGCCCCACTTCCTAACAGCACATTTAGCTACTGAGTTTATCAATGGATGAATCCATTGGTGGGTATAGTGGCCCCAGGATGCATCACCTTCCACACAAGTAATAATTCGGGGAAATTTTAGGTCTAAACCATCAAACATTTAACAGCGAATGTGTTATATTCTGAGTGATTATGTAGGGGAGAGGAAAGTTCTGTATAAAAACGTGCACCATTAAAAGTCTAAAACCTGGAAACAAATAAAATGTCCATCAGCAATTCAATGGGTAAACAAGTTGTACTATAGTCACAAAATGGAACGTTATTCAATGAAATAAAATAAAACAGTACAGACTCAAGAAGCAACCTCAATGAATTTCAAAAATAGAAAAGCAAAAGCCCTGACACAAAAATATGTTGCACATTTTGTTACATGAGAATTCTAATACCTGCAAAATCAATCTATGAAGGTAGGAACAGAAAGTGATAGAATTCCAGTGGGGATAGGAATTGACTAAAAAGCACAAGAGAATTTTCAGGATGGTAGAAATGTTTGGGTTTTTTTCCCTAAATACAGTGCTTAACAGTTGGAAAATATTGTTAGACCTCATCAAATAAATATGTAAGATGTGCGCATCTCACACATGTTAATTATGTCAATTAAAAAATTTAAAATTCCAGTGCAAAAGCATATATTTAAAAATTTACAATTTAGAGGGGATGATGTGCTGTGAAATGTCATATTTTTTAAATTGAGAAAAGGCCAGATAGATACATGCCTTTAGCCTCGTAGCCCCATTTCTGCCACCACTGATTGGCTGCAGAAGTTTTAACAATACTGTATACTCACAAATAATATACAATAATGCTGTTGTTCTTAAACCCAGAAGAAAACAATAAAAATGATTTGATTCTGACAGAATAAATTAAACCAACTGCCTAGAAATGAGTTCTTTGGATTGAAAAGTCCTGTGCACTCCAAGAGGTAGAAAATATCAGAAAGGAAGAAAAGATGGTCAAACAGGAAAATTATAAGATTAATCACACAAAGATCCTTTATTTAGGATGCCCTGTAACCTAGTGACAGTCATATGGTTAACATCACCCACTACTCCAAGAAATTGTCTCATCCCACAGACTATAGTCTGATTCAGCTGGAACTCATGTTACATGTAAAGTAGTGGGAAAACATTTAGCATACTTTCAGAACATCGCACTAGGTAATCTCATTTGATTTTCACAGATTTAATTTATTTCAAAGGCAGGGGACTCTACAGGAAAAGCTTCATATTACTTACATTATCTTGATTGGTTTTTATACACTCTAATATTTTCTGCAGCTGCTCATCAACTTAAATATTTTGTTTTAAAATGTAATTAGTTAATTTAGGTATTTTCTAAGGTCAAGCCTAGAATGATCATTACCAAACCATTCTTTCATCTATTTAAACATCTTTGCCACCATTTATTCATCCTTCTAGAGGATTTCTGTGGTTGAGGAAATTCTATACACTATATTGCAACATGCCTGGGAACCATGGAGACATATTATTTGTTATACAATGTATCCATGCTCGATAAACATTTCCTGAGTGAATGAATGAATAAATGCTATGATTATGAAGAGCCAACATTTCATAGTGTCTTGTCTCAAATCCAATTTTAGGGTCAGTGTACATAGTTAAGTCTTACATTCTGTGTTATTGTTTTTGAGATCTGAAGCAAGTTTCCTAACTTTTTCTAAGTCTCAGTTTCATCCTTTGGAAAATGGAAATAAAACTATTTGCACCTAATGTAATGATATTAAAAATAAACTGCACAATGCACTTTACAGATAACCTGTAAAAATCAAGTACTTGTTGCTGTTATTTTTAGGGTGTTTCCTATTATTATTATTATTATTATTATTATTATATAGCTAAGAACATAAACTCTGGAGCTAGCCCTCTGGACTTGATTTTTACATCTATACATTGTTAGTGATGACAACAGCTATTTTGTAGGGTTATTATGAGGATCAAAGTAGTTAATAGATGATGTGCCTAGTATAACAATTAGGGTTATTTATTCATATTGGCAGTGGTGTTATATCTAGAGAGGTAAATGTGATATCAGGTTTGTATGGGTATAAATTCAACCTCAATCATTTATTTACTACATGATCTTAAGTAAGTTAATTAACCATTTTGTGCTTCTGTTTGTTTCATCTGCAAAGAGACAATAATTACAGTGCCATTACATAAAGTCACAGTTAGGGTCAAACGACAGAACATAGGCAAATGCTTAGATAAGTGACCTGCACTGCCTCAATATGCTATGAATGTTAACTATTGTTATTTCAGTGTAGTTCCTTCATCATTATCATCATTGATATCAAAGGAACCCGTATTTACTCTCTAAAAATATTAACAGGTAAAATTCCTTTCTAGAATGAGGACCCAGGGAAGATTGTCAATAACACTGCTTTATTTCAGAAATTACTAGCTCTCCGTTTCACAGTCCTAATTCTCTGAGCTTTTATTTTCCTATCCATCATAGTTCAAAACCTCTCACCATGAAAGGCAACATTTCCTCATTAGCTCTGGAAGCCATTTTCTCATTTATTCCTTTAAATCTAAAAATGCAGTAATGACTCATCCTCTCCCGTGAAGATCAAAATATTTGGGTTCTGTTCCTGAAATTGTCAGTAGTAAATTAGATACCCTTGGCTAACATCATTTCTTGGAATTTTGAACATTCCTTTTCAAAAAGTATGGTACAAGCTAACCAGCAAACATATGCAGCAAAGATTCCATGTAAAAACAAAAGCCAGCTAAGGGAACTGAGCAAATGCTCCACACTGTTTGTAATCTTCACCATTAAAATTTCAGAGTCACATCAAGTGCATAGGTTTAGTTGATCTACAGTATCACTGGCCAAAGCTGGACATGAGGAATCTCTGCCTGTGTAAGTTTCTGCCCAATATGTGAGCCTTCTTCTTTAGTCACCATGAAAATATAATAAAAACTAGAGGAGATATTAAAGATCACCTGGTTCAATACTTCATTTTGTAAGAACAAAAATGTAGCATGAGAGATGTTGAATAGTTTGTCCAGGATCATCAAGTTATCTGGGGAATAGTAATAGTAATTAAAAACAATAAGAGTAACACATATCCAGAAAGCTTTATACCATCTAGAGAGCACTTTCAGACATACTATTTGAGCCTCATGGTTAATTGATAAAGAGGAAAGACAGTATTACCTACCATCTGCATTTTACATGCAGGGAAAGCGTCTTAGCCACATCAAATTACTCTATCAAGGTAACACAGCTTGTGTGTGGCAGAACAGAGATCAGGAACCAGTTTTGTCCACATCCCTATCCTGTTTTTCTGCTTTCTTAACTGTATTATCAACCTATGCAACAGAGAAAAGTTGTTTTTCAAGTGTGTGGTTTCATTATTGGTGTTCTGGTAGGAGGAATGTAGACTATGTCCTGTATATTTTTCTACTATTGTAGAGACAAAGAATCTTTGAGCTTTTATCTACTCCAACCTCCTGTATCAAAACAGAATTTCACATAAATCATATAGAAAAGACCAAGTATCTATATAAAGATAAGAAATTTTTTAAAATTCAAAGAAAAGTGGTTTCAACCAACTTCATCCACTACACACACACACGCATGCACACACACACACACACACACACACACACATAAAGAAACATATCCATATATGCACATGATTTTCTATTTTTTTGACAGCACTTGGGATTGAGCTAAGGCCCAACACACACTAAGAATGTGTTTTATCACGTAACTGTATCCACAGCCCCAATATATATGGTAACATTAACTGAATTGGTGATCCTTCATGGTTTACCTAGTTCTTAGTGGAATTAATAGAAAACTAAGATTTCTTTTATATTCTAATTCAGAATTATTGTAGCCCCAAATATTGAGTACAGTAATCCAAGTATGTAATCCTTTTTCTAGTCTTCATCACAATACAAGAAATTATATTTATAATTTCATTGAGATGTTATTGGAATGCTGGCAAGTTAATTCCAATCCACTACCTCCAATGCAACCCATGGCGAGAGTAAAGACTCCAAGACATATTCAAAGTTAAGGGCAGCCAAGGGGTCCCAAGTCCAATCCTCATGAGGACATGCAGATAAAGGCCTTAATCTTAGGCCTCTCCCAGAATTTATTAACTAGTGAAGCAAGGGGGTGGCTTGAGAATGAGAGACAGTGAGGATGGCGGGAACTTTGTGAGTAACTTGAGCTGGCTAGCAAGGTAATGAGAAAGGTATCTCTGCAAAATGCATCTAAAGATATGCAGGGGGATCAGTTTGCACAACCCAATCAAGATAGCAACTGAATTGTTTTAGGAGGCTGCTGCTTTAGTTTCTGATACGCAAACTTTATGCCCTGGGAACTCATAGCCTCTTCCTTAAGGCTCATCCCCAGTCGACATTCCTGGAGCTCACTGGCTCTGCCATCCCTCTGTGTTTTATACATTTTACAAAGGTCACTTCGGGAGGAAACAGGACACTGTCTGATGGCTTTGAAGACTACATACCAGTACCTGCTTCTGATATGTAAACCTTTATGCCCTGGGGACTCATAGCCTCTTTCTGGAGGCTCATACCCAGTTGACATTCCTGGAGCTCATTGGCTCTGCCATCCCACTGTGCCTAAGTAGATCACTATGGGAGGAAACAGGACACTGTCAGATGGTTTTAGGGATTATATACCAGTACCTTGGCTACCCTTATTTGCAATGCTTAGAGCCAATTGAAGAGAGAAGGAAATACCATAGTCAGCTCTGTATATATCAACATAAGGAAATAAGTCTCAATATAATCAATGTTGCAGCAATTGTTCTGCATTTAAGGGGACCCGCTCAAGTTGTCTCCCACAAGAATGAATCTGTTATTCTAACGGTTGTGATTATGTTTAAATATCACTGTGTACTTTAGTTAAAATATCAAAAATAATTGGTGGTTTAAATGTTTATAAAAGGTCCTGATTCATTTAATCCCATCAGGGAAATTGACTTCCCAGGCTCTATAGTGATTAGCACAATAGGCATGGAATGCAGTGTGGGCCAACAAGAGAGCAGGGCATGATGTCCGAGGTCTGGTGCTGTTGGGAAAGGAGAGACACCTTCACTTCTTGCTGGATATGAAAGAAAAGGAAGAAGATGCTCAAAGCTATTTTAAATCTGCCAGCTTTGGGTTGAAGGCAATATTAGCAGTTAGGCAAAAGAATAAAACAAAATAAAAAAGATGCTTATTAGAACAGTTGGTCTATATTGTATATAATTTTGTTTAAAATAGATCCCATTAATTTGCTTTTAATTTACTGAAACCAATAAATGCCCTTAGCTTTTTAGCCATTCTTATACTGAACTCCAGGTATGCGGTATGTGGTACATGTGTCTCTGGGCGTGTGCCTAGGCGCTAGTCTTTCATGGTACAGACAAATAGTTTCCACTGGAGTCCATGATTGAGTGACCCCTTGCTTTGAGCCTTTTACAAGAATGCACATGATGGTTCTCTACACGTGACTGAGCAAACCATTTATATCATGAATCAGGAGGCAGAGAGAGAGAGAGAGAGAGAGAGAGAGAGAGAGAGAGAAATATACCAGGCTCCTGCAATCCCTTTTAAAGCCATGAACCACTCCCCCAATGACTTAAGAACCTCTTACTAGGGTTTACTTCCTGAAGTTTTGCAGCACTTCTCAGAAATGGTACCCCAGAGATCAAACATTTAACACGTGAACCTTTGTAGGACACTACCCATGTTCAAATTCTACCAATCAGACAACAAAAATTGGATCTACCATTGATGCCTAAGGATGAGATGGGTTTCTAATTTGAGTAGCTGCTCCTTTACTTCAGTAAGGAGGCCACTGTCCATCACAGATGACCTCTTCAGAGAAGTGCCCCCACCCTAAGACATAGCTTCTAACTCCAACTCCTGCCATACTGAAGTCATTAGCCATAAATTGGGAAATTATAATGTTCAGAATGGTTATCCAACTGTTCCTACTTCAGAGAAAAATGGCCATGACTTCAGGGATTAAAAGCAACTTTCTCCTTTCTTGAGGTATCATCAGTAACCTAAGTAAGCATTCCCATCAAGATGGACGTAACCAAAAAGTAATGTGTTCCTTCACTTGCTGCTGGTATTTCCCTTTATTCCCATGCTTTATAAGACAGAGTACTATGACCCACATTCTGGAAAACCCAGGCTTTACTTTGATCTCAGCTATCTTTTGCTAGCATCATCTGACTTTCTTGTTGACTCCTTGTCTCTCCCTGCTGTAATGATAGCTCTTGGGTAAGTTTAATCAGTAATAAACCTGAAGAGTTAGCCGCATATTGTGAATATCATTATACAAGTAATATAGAATCTGAGTCTTATGTCCTTCTCTGTTCAAAATTCTACAAGCTTTGATTTACCCATGTAGTACTCACTTTCCCCAAACTAATAGCCATCAACTGGACCCTTAAAAGTAACTCCATTTATAACTCCCTGCAGAGAACAAACCTGTGCCACATTCTTCACTTATTTCACTCACTGCACTTTCCAAGCTATGACATTCCCTTTCATAATAAATACAGCTTACATCCATTGACCCTTTTATATTACATACCATAAGAAAATAGCACATCCTCCCAACTACCTCTAGGAAACCCTTTGGTAGGCAATGGAATGGGATCTTCATTTAACAGAAATGTCTGGGTAGGAGGTTGCTAGAAAGTCTAGCTCTCCTGTCTCCCATATAGACCACCAAGTCTCAGAGAAGGGGAATTTTATATAGACTTTGATAAGTGTTTTTGTCTTCCAAATAGGGAGTCTTTTTTCCCCTAAAGATTCCTCTTATATTCTGCTTACGAACTGAGCTGGAGCACTAATGGAAACAAATTCTAGATTAGTGGAGATTTCATGAGTGGCTTTAATAATTGGCTCATTAGAAAGAAATTAGCCCAGAGAGCTAGACCTAGGAATTTGATTTGCTCCTTCATATAATTTTGTATCAAGTCCTATTGTGAGGAAATGAAGAAAACCCCAGCTCCTCTATAACCATAAGTTAGCTTAGTGCTCTTAACGGTGACACTATTTTGCCCCTTATTTGCCCTGATAATATTTGATCTGATTTCTACAGTATACAAAAGAAGAGTCACAACTGATATTCAGTACATTCCCAAACACTGAAGATGTAGCCCGATTTAATCTTTTACTGTAATCACTAGAGATATACTTTATAAATGATGATGTCCAGTTGAAAAAGTGTTCTATTTTAAAGAAAATTTTCCTAATTGGGTTTTGAATCAGGTTACTGCCTATCAGTTCAGAAGATCTATGGCTATTTTTCTATTAGAAAGCAGGTGACTGCTCAAGGAAGCAAAATAAATGTCAGATAGAGATACAATTACAATGATGATGAAAGATCTATGAATACAGATGTGTGCAGCATACAGTGATGTTACAACCTTATGAACCCATCACATGTTGAAAATATCATAAGTCAAAAACATATGTAATATACCCAGCATACACCTACCCTACTGAGTACAACGGCTTAGCAACATGCTAGACTTCAGGGTATCAGCTGTTTACCCTCATGACTGTATGAGGGGAGCTGCAAGTTTTCCACAGCCCAGCATGACAGAGTATTGTGCCACATATCAGAACGCCAGGAAAAGATCAAACTTCAAAATTGTAAGGACAGTTTCTACCCAGTGTATATCACTTTTCTGGTACTAGAGGTTAAACCCTAGGTCTTTGCACTGAGCTACATTCCCAACCCCTGTTTTAGTTTTTATTTTAAGACAGGATCTCACGAAGTGGCTGATTTGCTCAGGCTGAGATAGAACTTGCAATCCTCCCGCATGAGCCGCCCAGCGTGCTGGGATTACAGGTCTGCACCGCCAAGCTCAGCACGTGTATTGCTTTTTTACCATCATAAATCATAAGCCCCCAAATCATAAACTGATCCATCATAAGTCAGGAACTATCTGTAATTGCTATTAGTATGTAAATAATAATTTTGAATGAGTCGTAAATTCTTTCCATCACTTTGAGGCCAGAGCTCAAAGCAATGTGGCTTCTAAGCAAAGAGTCAAATCAATTGATCAGAGAATGTTCTTTCCCTTTTTCCTATAATTCTCTCACAAATAATATTCACTGATGTTTTTGGAGAGCTCAGTAATTAGGACAAATTCTTTGGAGATGTAGCTTACATTATTAAAGTATTAATTGATAGTTCCCATAATATTTCCAATAATAAATACTATCTGCAAGCACAGACCTTCATAACTGGCCACTTAAATTCCAAAAGATGCCCTAAGACAGTTATTATTAAAAATCTCAGTGTCACTGGGATGTTAAAATGAAGAACGGCAAGCCATGGCCCACTAAGTTTCAATGTAAAATAACTGAGATTACACGAAGGAACTGGGGCATTCTAGAATTGGTGAGGAAAGTTTTCCAACATCAGAGAGCATAGACATCTTAGCACAGAAGCAATGTTCTGTATAGAAAAATTATCAAGTCTGTTACTGCTTTATTCCAGAGACTATGGAGCACTGTGGGAAAACTTTCAGCAGAAGAGTGACACAGTGAGATCTGAAGAAAGATACGTGGAGAATGCCAGAGACGAAACAAGTGGTGGAAGCAGGTGGACCTCTGGAAGCTTAGTTCAGTGTTGCTCAGGCGATACTGTGCACACAGATCCCTCAGGGACTTGTTGAGATACAAAGTCTGATTTATCCTAAGGGTGGGGGACTCACTCAAGATGGTTTCCTAAATTAGTGAAAAAGAGAGAACCGTCCAACAGTTCTAAACCATTTCAGCACCACGGACCGGTTTCCTGGAAGACAATTTTTTTCACAGACTAGCTGCAGTGCAGGGTGGTGAGGTTCAGGATGATTCAGGCACGTTATATTTATTTCATGATTATTATTACTTTGCAGTGTACATTGAAATAACTATACAACTCACCATAATGAGGAGTCGAGCTTATTTTTCTGAAACTAGATAGTCCCATATGGGCATGGTGAGAGACAGTAACACCCAAAGTGTGTGGCTTATGTCCAATCTATTTGGTTGCTGTCACTACAGAAAACCCTACTTCACAAAGACAAGCTGTTGGAAGTGGAAGCAGGCTTTTCAATTCTTTTGTGGCAGTCTTGAGATATTTCGTGTTGACTTTAATCCAGAATGCATGGAGACTGGAAGTTGACTCAGACATAATTTTAAGGCCACATTCATTTGCAATCTCAAGCAGTCAATCTTCTTCTGTTACAGTCGAAGTCAATTCACCTGGCTTATTCACAAGTGGGTCACAAATCTACTCCTTCCCAGTTCAGGAGTCTTTTGTATTCAGAAAGAAATATTCAAACATTTGTGAAAGCTGAGATAGGTGATCATGCACCAGCTGGGAGAAACACAGCTTTGATAATCTTTCAAAATCCGTGCTAATGATTAAAAGAAACCAAAAATGTTGATGTTCCCTCATTACTCCTGCAATTCCCATTTAGCTTTGAATGCAGCCACTTTAACTGCTGACTTCGATACTGTTGTTTTTCTCTCTTGTAGTGACTGATGGAGTTTGTTGAACAGGTTGATATGAGTGAACAAGATTTGGAGCCCATGCTATCTATGTCACTGAAATGTGCCTCCAGAGGAGACTTTTTTTCTTTACTTCTAACTTTTTATTAGTACATGTTTATAGTGCATAATGATCACATGCATCATGAGAAGTTGGTACATGTGCATAATTTTTTTTAGCCCTTCCTCTTCCCCTAATTCACCTTTCCCTCAATCTTTTGGTTCCCTTTCCATTTGCAAAAGATCTATTTCGTCTTATTTATCTTTTCTTTTACTCTTTATTTTTTGCACTTCTCATGTAGGAGAAACCACGCAATACTTAAATCTGTACATCTGATTTATTTCACTTAACATTATGTTCTCAAAGTGCATCCATTTTCCTACAAATAACTCAAATTCATCCTCCTTTGTATCAGAGTATCATACCATTGTATATAAATACCACATTTTCTTAATCCCTTTATCCATTAATGGACATACAGGCCACTTCCAAAATTGAGCTATTGTGAACTGTGTTATGTAAACACAGAACCACCTTCTCTAGGTCACAGAACACATTTTGAAAGGCAAGTGTCTGAGAAAATTACCCTGAACTAGATGATAACAAGAAAACAAGGAGAAAGTTTGGCTGAGATGTATAAGGAAGTAAAAATGATAAGACTCAATGACCAATTAGGGAAAGAGAAAATATTCATGCTGATTCTAAGGATTTGGGGTTTGGACAATTAGGTGGATCAGATCATGTCACCATGAGCTGAGTCCTCCAGAAATAATGACATACAAACACAAGACCTCTGGCCATATTTATTTCTTCTAAGTTACAGAAAAACTCTGATGCTTGGTTGTCTTGTTTGGAGCTTTATTTGCCCATTCAAATAGAGTTCATTGTACAGGCTGACTGCTTTTCAATGATCTGGTCTTGCTGTTTAGCACAATGGGCCTCCATATCACAGGAAGCAGTTTGAGACTGGGATCTATTCCTCTTTGATTAGTGGGTTGTGGCTGCTTTGATTCTATTGCATGCTGTTAATGATTTGTCCCTGAACAAATTAAAAATATGCCATTAGGGAGATCAACAGACATGGAACTCCAAAGAACAGGGAGTACTTTGGTGCAGTGTGAGAATTATAAAATGAGTTCTTACCCAGTAAGGAGGAAGCTATGGCAAACAGGTGTTTTAAGATTCCCGAAGTAACAGTCCAGAGGGAGCCCTGAGGCCTAGCAACCATTTTGGCTGCTGTGTGAGTTTGGCTCTAACTCTAAAAGACAGCGCATGATAAAGAGATCAGGAGAGGTCTTGGCCTCCGAGGATACCCCAGAGTCATTATTACAGGTAAAGCAGCAAGTGTAGAGGGCCATGTGATTGCCAAACAGCGTCTATGGAGATGTACTATTGGCAATGGGTGTGCAATTTCATTTCTCATCTCAGATTCTTATTGAAGTGAGAGCAGATTAGACTGCATCCCTTGTCTGCGCTCTGTGTGTGTCTGGAGGAGAGGGAGGTGTGAAGGAGAAAAGAGGAGGCGTAGGGGTGGGTGCCTGGTATTGTGCTTCTGTGAAGTGGTTTTCTTAATGCATATGGAGGTAGTGTTTAGAGCAGTTCATGGCTTCCCCAGGAAACCATTCTAAATGGGCCACGTGCCCAATGGTTTCTATCCCAGTTAAGTAAATAAATGAAATATGCTAATTAGCACCCTATTAGCTCACAGCAGGGAGTAATCCATGGCATTTTGATTGGAAAGAATTCTGTCATCCAAAAGGCTGGTCTGTAACAGAATGCAAACTGGCCCAATTTCCTCCCTCCCTTCCTCATGGCAGTTGTCCAAATGTCTGAGAAGCAGACCTCACAACTGTGTGCAATTCCAAGGGTGTCACCGTGGTCCATGAAAGCCCCTCCTGGTCTCTACCAAAGCTGGCGCTGTGCCGCACACGGAGCATGGGTCCGTACAATTCAGAAATGTGGGCCAGAGTGCAAAGTCACTGAGCAGCTTGGGAAGGAACTTTGAGGGGGCAACTTGCATCAGTTTCATTTTGAGAATATTCCCATTTTTCCAATCTTGCCTCCCAGTCTACAATCCAGAATATATTTCTTTGACTCAGATGTACAGGCACATTGCCACAGAGCAGTCCTGCTAAAAGCAGCCTTCTCCTGAAAGTGGTAGGAATTTGGCGTTTTAGTGAGGAAAGGCAAGCTCATTTAGGTTCGCCTCTGTTCCTGTTTCAAGGCCTAGATTTACATCGTGCCTGTCCTCTAGTACTATGCAGAAGGGAAGGGTCTGGGGGGCAACACGTACACTAAAGAAAAAAGCTCAACACAAGAAAAATGTTTTTCTACTCTGCTCTTTTAAAACATTCACTTTCCAAGAGCTTTGGGGTTAATGGAATTAGAAATTATGATACATCTTTCAGTTGCTACAGACTTTGTCAAAAATTCCTATCAGAGTGGCCCTGATGCAATGACCTTTCTTATCAAACATTTTTGGTTCTTAATCCAAAAGATACAAAGATCACCAATAACTAATAGTCATTTAATAGAAGAAGTGGAGAGGAAATAGGTATTTTGTCATCTGAATGTTATGGAGGTAAGTTTCAAGTGAGTTTCCTTACTGGAGTTAGATTCTTCCTTTGTATGATGACCTACTAAAGCCAGACAGATACTGAATACTGAGGATGATGCCACATTGAAAGCACATGTTTCTCTGCTTGCTCTACTGTTTCTTCCTTAACAAAAAAGCTGATTAAAATTAAAATATGTTAACAGAATGTATTGGTTAGATGTATGTTGCTCCTTTTTACCATCCTAAGTTTTTCTTTTACCTGTGAAGAGAATCTATTCATCTTGATTAGATATAAATTCATAACTAATGCTGGATAGCAGCTGTTGCATCCACAGCATTTTAGAATTCAACTTGAAATGAAGTCTTTAAGAAAGCAAGTCCCAGAAAAACCTTGTATTTGTGTCTCATTCAAAACCATTATCAAACAACACTGATTGCACTACCTGAAGAAATTGTTAGGCACCATATGACCCCAGTGTCTACTTAGAATGTTTTTTATTCTATATTGGAAAATAAAGCACATTACCTAAATGATGCAAATGGCAAGTGGAAAAAAAAAAGCAAAACCCAAACCATCCCTAAAAGCCATCTGTGAATTAGCATATGGGCTTCTGGAACCCAACATCTTGGTTCTATATGTGAGGCAAGGGAAAAGAAGGAAGAAAAGAAAGAAGGAAAGGAAGGAAATGGGACCTTGTCTTTAAATTTGAAACAAGAAATGATTTTCCTCAATTAAGGAAACTCCAAAGAAGAAGGATATTTATGAGGATGAAGCAGTCAGCAGGACCCCACAAAGCCCCAACCTAGGATTGATCCCAAGAGCAGTCACAAAAATCGGCCAAGACCCACACTCTGCTGATGGAAAAATGTGTTCCTGAACCAGTGCTCTGTAAATCCGGGCACATCCCATATGTTATACAGGCTTTGTAATTTTGGCAAATCTACCTATCCTGCACTGGGAAACAGTTCAGTGAAACATTCAGAGAGAAAAATATGAATTGAGAAGGAGAACAAGAAGTCCAGCAGTGGGAACAGCCACTGACGTTACTAAGAGAACCTGAGCCTTGGGAGGCCTTCCTTTGTCCCCCTATCCCCACCCCGGGCCACAAACACCACCTCTTCCAGTCCAGTGGACAAACCAACACTTTGCTGTTTAGTACAAGGCTTCTTGTCTATCTTGCCTTTATCATATGCTGTATGTCTGCCTTGAATATGCAGGTTGGTATAATCTGACTGCGTCATGTGGATAGAGGAATGAGATCTAAAGACTTTTACATTATTTTGGGGCTGCTGTGGGATACTTTTTCTTCGAATTCACATATTCCAAATAACTGTCTTACTTCGAGCCTGAATTTCTAAGGGTGAAACTCACAGTCTGGTAATGGAAAGGAAACACAGAAATAAACTCTCTATTGACACTTTAAATTAGATGTGGTTGCAAGGCCACTCAAGATGACAATTACCCGCAGCAGCTCCTATTGACAGAACACAAGCAAACATTCCCTGCTACCTGGCGATTCTACCTGCTAATTACTTGGAAAGACTCAGGTACTCAACAACTGACCTGAACATTTCTTGAGTTTGAGGACCTATTAGAGTGGGGTGGGGTATAACTTTAAAAAGCCACAGAGTGAAGTTGACAATCAGTCAGAAGTTGTTGAAATTCTATCAAAAATATTCTTGCAGCATAATGAAGCTTTTCAAGAAGTCCGTCTCCCCAGATATTTGCCTTTGCCAACAGTTACAGCAATAAAGAAAACTTTATTAGTGGTGTGGCAATGTTTTTTTTTTTCAATGCTGACTATAAAATCACCCACTGAGCTGTTTGCAGGCTCTGCCAAGTGGCAAGTGCACAGTGAATTTCAGATAAGAGAAGACTTTGGACTCCAGCCCTACAGTCATACTTGGGAAGTGTGTGTATGTCTTTTTGGATGGAAGAAAGAAGACAAGCAGAGCGGGAGGAAGGAAGCAGGCAAGGATGATGCCAAGGAATAGATGAAACTCTGAGACAAGCTAAGGGTTTTCTTGATTCTCTGTAACTCCGTGGTAGAGCATGCAGTGAAGGCCTAGGTCTCTCCAGGGGTAACAGCAGACATCAGGGCTGGTGATAGCTCTGGCTGTGAGAGGAGTCAGCCGGAAGCACTCCTGTGCCTGTGGGAGCAGTGCTAATGGGAGGTATGCCTGAGGCAGCCAAAGGGTGATCGACAAGCCACTTTTCAAGGTAGGAGGAGTAAGTAGTTTGTCCATTCAATTGACATTTGCCAAGTGCCTGCTATGCGTTAGACACTGGAGATGTGTGGCTGCTGTTTGCAATTCAACCACAAACAATGGAATTCAACAATGGAATTAATTCATGCTAAGAAAAATGAAGTTTCCTGCCTCCAGGAAACTTCCACTCCTAGCAGTAACTATCTTTATATTCTTCCTTTATATTTAGACACAAGCTTTTTAATTTTGTCTCTCTACATCCCTAATAAAGCAAAAATCATCATCCTATAAAATTTAAGGAAAATAAGTCGCAATCATGCTCAAGGTCACCCAGCTAGTGAGCCACACAGCCATATCCTCAGCTCAGGTGCTTGACTGCCAGGTAATTGGACCCATAGTCTCTGCTATCCAGACTTGCACACTTGTGAGTTTTGACCTAGAAAACTGGTGCTTGAGGTCTCTAGGACCCCATTTAGAGGGCTGTCCCCACACTGAAGACAGGCTAACCTGCTGTGACGAAGGTTCACAAAGAGACACATAAATACACTAGAAACTGCAAAGCCATCTATGAACTGAAGTGCAGATTGGGTAGCTGAAAATCTGAATTTTAGGGTTTCAGAAAGCATGGCTTTGCCACTTTCAAGACCATTTTTGAAATTGCTCATATCTACATATACAATATTGAGTTTCTATCTGATGAAATCATTGTTGTCCATTATGTTTATTGCAACACTATTTGTAATGACAAAAAAGCCACTAAAAACATAACCTATGAAGAACAGAAAAATGATAAGAAAAATATGGTGCACCTCTAAAAATAGTATTTAGTTATTAAAAGTAATTACTAATAGTTTCATGATGTAGTAATTGGCTACCTGTCTGTACTGCTCGCTGAACACCACATAATGTCCTAGTCATTTTATATCTATTGCCTGGTTTCATCTTCACAGAAGCCCCACGTGCTATTATCATGCTCACTTGACATATGAGAAAAACGATGCACTAAAGAAGTGATATATCCAAAATCACACTGAAAAGGAGGAAAGATTCAAATCCAGGTCTCCGTGATTTGCATTCTCCCTTCTAAGTGTTAACAAGGCCTGACCCTGCTTCGCTTCCAAGATCAGCAGAGATCAGGCACATTCCAAATGGCATGGCCATGGACTGCATTCGCAATCACTCTACTTTCCTGCTTCTCAAACATTAAGTACGAAATCTAGGAGACAGGTGTATTCATCTTTGATTGTACTGACAGAGCAAAAGCATCTCTGCAGCAATGGAGAGAAACTGGAAGTAAAAAAACAATCATAAGGATACTAACGATAATTTTATTAGTTACCAATTACTGCATGACTAAATTACTCTTAAAACTTGGCAGTTTGAAGCAACAAGCATTTATTATCCCATAATCTCTGAAGGTCAGGAATCTGGAAATGGTTCACAGAGTGCTTGTGGCGGAGGCCTCTCTTGAGGCTGCAGTCAGGCAGTTGGCCAGAGCTGGGGTCAGGGGAAGGCTGGTGTAGGGGCAACAGGGTCTGCTCTACGAAGGCCTACTCATATGACTGGGGGAGGAGGGCTCAGCTCCCTTTCCATAGGAAGCACTGATTCCTTGCCACATGGGCCAGGGGTTTTTATAAAGTGGCAAGCAAGTGATCTGAGATCAAGAAGGAAGCCCCAAAGCTTTCGATGACCTAGGCTGGGGAGTCACACACTTTCATTCCATCACATTCACATTCCATTTGGCAGGATCAGCTCACTAGGCACAGTTCTCACTAGAGGGAAAGTGAATTCACTTTCACTTTTTGAAAGAAGAATTTTAAAAGAATCTGTGGATATGTTTCAAAGACATCTCAATAGTCATATTAAAAATATGAGAATATGAGTAGTTTTCTTTATTAATCAATTTTCTGCATTGTATTTGTTTTATTTTGATAATGA
>RJWM01002104.1:64075-136448 GCA_004363535.1 Dasyprocta punctata | reverse complement strand
TTTAGCTGAGAGAATATTTCTGATTTGAATTTCTCTATAGCTTCATCGAGCTGTTTCTTTATTGCATTTTCTATCATTTCAGAAAGTCCCTTTGTGTGACTCCCACTGTCTTCCATTTCAGTGTCTCCTGGGTTTGTTCTTTGTGGGCTGGGGGACAGAGACTGCCTCTTGGTCTTTCGTTTTGTCATTTTCTTCTAGAGTCCATGTGGCCCTGTGTCCTGCGAGGTTGGCCGGGCGTTCCCGTGAGGGTCGCGCCTGTTCTTGGATCGCGGTGAATCGCGGGACCCGGTGGAGTTGGGCCCTGTGCGCAGCAAGGGAGGGCGGCCTCCCGGGGCGTGCGGGTGGAGCCTCCGCCTTAACTGGGTGGGGGGCCAAGGCTACCCTGTCCTGGGGAGTTAGGCGGAGTACCCCCAAGTGATGCCGCCTGGAGCCCGGGTCTGTCTGCAAGTTCAGAAGGACAACCGCTCTGCTAGGGCAGGCCTGGGCAAGTCGCAGGAGAGGCAGTGCCAGGAGAAACCTGGCTGGGCGGGGGTCAGCGAGTTCTGGGCTGGCGCACACACAAGCGGCTCACACTGAAGTATGGAGCTCGTGCGCGCTCAGCGCTCTGGTGTGGGGAGCGCGAGCTCTCTTAAGTCCCTGCAGCTATGTCGGTCAGTCTCTGGTGAGCAGCTCTGGGGTCCCGGGCTGATCTGGGCTGGGCTGCGTACCTCTGTGTCCTGCGAGGCTGGCCGGGCGTTCCCGTGAGGGTCGCGCCTCCAAGTAGAGTTTTAGAAGTCATTTCTATAATTGTTTTAAGAGGACACACTGCAAAATCTCACATGAAATTTAGGGCGTAAGAGACCGTCATTAGACAACTAAGCTGTTGAATAGTGAACTATGAGATAATAAGTAAGTGCTGTCATAACTCCACTCTTGTGAGGATTTCAAGGAACACTGTTTCTCAATCCTTCCATTTTTTCTTTTTTAAAAAAACGCATTCTTTACAGCTGTGTAATCAGGAATTTAGTAGACTTCTTAAGAGTAGTCCTGTTACAAATACACGAATGATTGGGGGTGAGGGAAGACTCATTTTATTAAGAAAAATATATTTTGTGAATATACCAAAGGCCAAAACAGTAACTTAGTCTGTTGGTTACCCATCTTCTCTTTCCACCAAGGTGTTCTGTGTGGCTGGTCTCTTGAAAACTTTCATTTGGGGCAGAACCTCCAGAGCTCAGTTAAGTACCTACTATTCTTTCTCTGTGAACAGATAAACCTGTGCCATGCCATCCTCCCTGTTCCCAACCTTTGCTGATGGGTTGAAGGGAAGAAGGAAGCATAGATGAAATCTGTTCATGACATTGAGGCCCTAGACTTAAACCCCTGGAGCACCCCGCAAAACATGCAAAAGAGAGAAAAACCACAAAGCCAGATTTCACAAAAGCCACTGAAAAGTATTAGGAAATCTAGGTTTATGAGATTAAGTGGGGCTTTAAGGACATAAAAAATAAGCAGAGCAATCTCATTTTAGAATAATCGTATCACATAGTTGTATTGAAACTTAAAGATGATGCATATGAAAGTGCTTTGTCAACTCTATATATCTATCCAGAGATTAACTTTTTTTTGAGAGATTAACTATTGTTAAATTGCTAAATAACTAACTGAATGTTATACAGTTAGCTAACTAGCTGAGTGTAGCCACTATTAGGACACAGACTTTCTTCAGGCCATCATACCTCTAATTTGCTGTTTATTGGCATTTGTAATTTTAGCCAGTTCTTGTCCCTTAAAAGAATTGTAGGGAGAGAGGAGGGGAATGGGGAAACAAAGAGGAATCAAGATATATCATGTACAGGTACAAATTCCCTATGATGAATGTGATCATTATGTATATCTAAATTTTACCAATAAACAATTGAAAAAGTGAAAAAAGAAAAGAAAAAAGAAATGTAGGAAGCTTTATTTAGCTTATGACACTATTTAGTTTGTACTATTCTGTCATGGTTCTCCATTTTTCCTGCTTCTACTCTTCCCTAAACCTTGCTGTCAGCAAAAATGCGTGAAAAGATTAGCTTTTGAATGTTTATCTGGTTTTGAAACTCAGTTTCACAATTGTGTAACTGTTGCCAAACCATTGAGCTTCCTTTAGCTTTAGTAGCTTCAGATACTATTTAAGTTTGCAGAATATCAATGCCAAGGAATATATATTAATAATAACAATTAATATGTTTAATGAGCCCACTGTTTTCCAGGCACTACACTTGACACTGTAGGTAAGTAAAATATCTCATTCTTAGGAGACTGTCTTGGTTACTTTTCTCATTGCTAAGACAAAATACCTAACATACAAAGTTGAAGAAGGAAAGGTTTATTTCAGATCAGGGTTTGTAGAGGTTTCACTCTATAGTCAGCTGGCTCCAAGGCAAGTTGGCATGGCACAGGGGCATCACAGAGGAGGAACAGTTCATGGCAAAGCAGGGCAGGCAGAAGCAGCAGCAGTAGTGAAAAAGCCTGGTTTTATATTCATCCAGGCTACCTGCCCTTTGAGCAGTGCCACCCACACCCAGGGTGGGGCACTCTTAATCCCCGCAGCGCACACTTTAGATCCAGCCACCTCTGAAAAGCCCCACCTGTGATTGCATAGGGTTTGGGGGGCATCTGTATACAAACCTTGACAGACCTCTACAAGGTAAAGTTCTCTTTCTTACAGATAAAGGAAGAACTGAGGCTTTGAGAGGTATGAAAAGTTCGTAGTAGCTTATCTGGCATATAAAAGATGCTCAATAAATGATCTTGCAGCACCTGGGCTTCATTATGTATTCCCAACTTAGAACCCTCCATCAGTGCCTGATACCTTTTAACACATTCACGACAGGACTATAATTCTTATATCGTGCTCTCAGGCAGCTTGAGTCACCAATAGTACATGCATGACTGTCCCTTTGGACTGTTTCATCAGATGGTACAAGCTACCTTTTTTAAAGCAGTGGACTCTTTGAAAGACCATTTGAAGAAATCTCTCTCATGCTGCATATACACAGTGAAATTTCTCTTGTTCTTCAGGTGGGATGAGAGCAAAGAGTGTAGTGATCCCAAAAGACTTCAACAGAGCCCAGAGCTCCTAGGAGCAACGAATCTGAAAACCCTAGCTCTCCAGACTATATTTCCACTTTTTTATTATGTTTAATGTCATCGCTAACTTTAGGCATCCTCGTGCATATATTTACTGTTCTCCCAACAAGCAATCTACATTACTCCTCTCTGCTTTTTTCCCATGAAATGCGTTTGACCTGTTGTGTTTCATCTTCCTGTGCCTGTTGAAATCTGCCTTACTTTTCCAGCCTACCATAGTTGCCTCCTCTTTCATGAAGCCTTTCCCTATGCAGTTAATGTCAGAAACACCTGTGGTAACACCTTGTTTTCACAGTCTGTGCATTCTGAGAGAGCCTAGTATTTCCTCTCCTCCAGTCACTGCTGAAGTGACACATCATACTGCTGCTGTGGTGTAAGACAGATCAAAGAATCCTATCCAACGGCCGTGAAAACGTTCTTTATGCAAGACTCTCATAGGGTCTTGATTATGGATCCCTTGAAATGAATACATCTTGCCTTCTTTCACGTTGTCTAGATGGGAAGCTCCTTGGAAATCAGCACTGTTCTTATCTTACCTGGATCACACAGCATTGCCCTACATATAATGTACACAGAGGAGAAGGTGGGTAACTATTGAAAATAAATCTCAATACCCCATAGCCAGTATTTTGGTCCTATGGAGAATCTGCATTTCCTTGAGTACTCAGGGAAGTTTTGAATTAGGTCAACTAAATACATCACTAGTTAACAATCAGTATTTCTTTGTGTGTTATTGTTTACCAGGTCTATTTTAGCCACCTACCACCTTTCTCATCCTGCAGTGCTAACATTTAGCCTCTCTTTTCCTAAATTGGGGGAGGTAGAGAAAGTTTTGTCTATTTTTTAGGTGCTGTTTTTGTTGAAGTGGTAGCGTGTGTCTCATGAAAGTAAGAGGATGACTTGTGTGTGTGGTACTAGGAGTCAAACCTGGGGTGCTCTATGACTGTACTACATCTCCATCCCTTTTTATTTTTTTATTTTTCGACAGGGTCTAGCTAAGTATCCCAAGCAGGCCTTGAACTTGTGATTCTACTTCTTCAGCATCCCAGTATGCTGGGATTAGAGGCATTGCCACTCTGCCTACTCAAGCACACGAATGTTAAAGCCTTTGTTATAAAGCATGAAGGAACTTGGACCTGGTGCTCTTGATATTATAAGGGTAGAAGAGGGAAGAAACTAAAGCTATTCTACTAATTGCGAACCAAGAAAAGTGGAACTTAATCATTTGTCAGTTTCTCTCATGAGCCCAGCATTTAGTAAGGAGAAGAACTGGAGAAAAAGAGGCATTAGCATGAATGAAGTCATACATACAACAAGTATAGTATACAGAGCCCTTATAGAGAAATTTCTTGTTTCTAAGCTTTGAGTCCAGGGATCTAGGAGAGGCAAGCTTCAGATCTTTGATTCAGTCATTCTAGTTTCTCACTTAACTTGATTATAATAATAGCATAAACTTACAAATTCCTTACTAATGAGACAGGCACTGTTTTAATAAGCACTTTTCATATTTTAGCTCATTAAATGCTCACATCAACTCTGTGAGATAACCAGTCTTTCAAAGATGAGGGAAGTGAGACATTAATAGATTAAATAATTTTCTCTGAGTTAGTGACAGAAGCAAGATTCAGACTCTGGCTTTCTGGGTTATTTGAAGCACACTTTTTTAAAATTAACTTTCTTAAGGCCTGGGGATTTAGCTCAAGGGCGCCTGCCTGCCAAGTGCGAGGTCATGAGTTCGATTCCCCGTACCAAAAACAAATTTAAAAATTAAATTAACTTTATTGGTACACTTTTGATGAACATAGTGGTCACATTGATCGTAGAGAATTTTTACCTGTATATAATATATCTTGATTCTTTTTTTCCCCTTCCCTCCCTTCAACTTTTTTTCCTCTTTTATTTATAAAAGCTTTTTTTCTATTTTTTCCTTTTTCCTTCCTTCCCTTCCCTCTTCCCATTTGACCATTTTCTTCCCATCTCCCAATGTATATCATCCATTTTGGCCTTTATTTGCATGAAGCACACATTCTTTACCACTATACTTTACTGAAAAGCTAGTATTTTGCCAAAGATGCATATTTGCTATTCAACAAATTTTTATGAAGCGTCTGTACATGCAAGTCCCTTTTGCCAATTATCTTCCTTGTATGTGCTGATGTTGGCCTTAGTAGAAAAGAACAATAATACTGGGTGTCAGAGCTAGGTGGCAGTGTTGGAGACGGAGGAGAGAAAAAGAGATCACTTTCCTGATCTTTATTTTATCAATTTTGAAGTGAGGAATTTGAATAGAAGTGATTTTCTTCCTACTTCCCAATATCTGTCATCCATTTTGGACCTTGTTTATGCTTTTGGTTTCTCACACAGAAGAAGCAATGTGATATTTAAATATATGTGTCTGATTTATTTCACTTTAAATTATGCTCTTGAGTTGCATCCGTTTACCTACCAGTGACTCAAGTTTACCCTTCTTTATGACTGATTAATACTGCATGTATATAAAACCCACACTTTGCTTATCCATTTATCCATTGATGGCCATCTAGGCTATTTACAAGATTTAGCTGTATCAAACTGAGCTGCTAACAAACACGGGTCTGCATGTATTGCTATGTATGATGCTTTTAACTCTTTCAAGAAGATGCCTAGAAGGGGAATAACTGGGTCAAATGGAACCTGTAGTTTTAGTTCTTTGAGGAATCTCCATACTGATTTTCATATTGGTTATACTAATCTACACTCCCACCAACAATAGAGAAAGGTTCCTTTTTCCCTATAGCATCACCAGCATTGATTTTTTTTTTTTTTTTTTTTTTTTTTTTTTTTTTTTTTTGTGGCACTGGGGATTGAACTCACAACCTCACGCCGCTGAGCCAAACTCCCAGCCCTGGTTTTTTGAGGCAGGGTCGCACTGTGTAGCTCAGGCCAGCCTTGCGCTTGCACTTGCATTGTAGCCCAAGCCGGCCTCGAACTCACAATGCTCCGCCTACCTCAGCCTCCCGAGTGCTGGGATTAAAGGCGTGCGCCACCACGCCCGGCTCAGCATTGATTTCTTCCACTTTTTCTGGAATTTTGCATCTCTTGAATGGCCAGTGTGTTGAACATTTTTTTCTTGTATTTATTTGCTGTTTGCACTTCATCTGAAAAGTGTCTATTCATTTCAGATGTCCATTTTTGGATTGAGTCTTTAAATTTGGCGGTCCAGGCAACCCACTTGGGACCCCTTCTGTCTCTCAGACAGAAGCTTTCTTTTTCTCTTGATAAATATATTCTGCTCAAAAAAATTAAATAAATAAATAAATTTGAGGAGTCCTTTTTTTGTTTGTTTTGTTTTTTAGTTCTTTATTTTGGGTATTAGTTTTTTAACTGAGGAATAGATGGTGAAATTTTTTTTTCATTCTGTGGATTGTCTCTTCGCTGTCTTAGTGGTTTCTTTTGCTGTGCAGAGCTTTTTAACATGATGAGATTTCAGTTGTTGATTCTTACTAATATTTTCTGTGCAATCAGGGTTTTGTTTATAAAGTGTTTGCCTATTCCTATTTCTCCTAGAGTTTTACGTATTTTATCTTCTAGTATATCGTGTGTTTCTATTTCAATATTTAGATCTTTGATTCTTTGCAATATTTAGTGTATGGTGAGAGATAGGGCTCTGTGTTTAATCTTCAGTGTGTGGAAAGACTACTGGCTATTTCTTAAAAAGACCCACCTTAGTAGTATAAACCATCGTTATTATTAGCCTTGTTTTAATTCACTGCTAATAACTGCTAGACAATTACCGTAATTGCATAGATAACTAAGTTCAAAGAAGCAACAAAATTTGGGGGTCTGAGAACCACATAAAACTCAGAAAGGACATAAATTGAATTTACATTTTCTGTAGACAGTGTACCTCTTGGTGGGGAATCTCCTGTCTTCTACTTTTGAGTTCCTTCCTTGACAGCAATATTTGATGACTAAATTCGCCTATGTCAGTGGTGGTGAGCCTGTGGTGCATATGCTACAGGGGGATGTTTGTATCATTGAAAGCTCTGAAAGGTTCACCATCAATGGCTTACATTGTAGAGATAAACTGTGGTTACCATACTTGGAAGATCAGATCATTTTAAGGTTCTTCAAAGTGACTCAGGGAAATTATATCTTCATATTTGGGAAATGAGTTTATGCTAATTGTTTCCTGTGTATTCTTTGTGTTTTTAACTTTCTTCATCTTCTTGAAATAATTTTGTAACTATAAACCTTTAATTTACTCTACCTTTAAGCTCTTTCTTCTGATAACTCACCTATTCATATTGGGTCTAATTATAGGCTTGGGAGTAAGCATGTGTATTATTCATCTGAATGAGTAAGCTTGTCTAACAGCAAAAAAGTGCTGTTCCAAAGCTTTGGTGTCCTCTGCACTGAATATACTCTGTGCCTCATTGTCAGCTTCAAGAGAGTTAGGCTTAGGTAAGGTAAAAGATTAGGGTAGGAATACTGTGTTGCGGGCCCTTGTGCCATTGTTTGCAGTGTGTTTGAGCCATTTCCAGTGACTAAGGATAATCGTGATTTTATTTGATTTACTTGATTTTTTTTAAATAACAAAATCAAACACTTGAAATAAAATTAAGCTCTGCTTTTATTTTTATGTCTAAATCCATTTCCCTCCGTCTTCTCACTCTTTACCCTTTGTTCCTTGCATAATCACTATCACCAATTTAGGTTTATCTTTCCAATCCATGTCTTACAGAATCTGATGTAAATATTAATCCATAAATAACAAATGTATACACTAAGATCAGAGTTTTTGGTTTTTGGTGTATGATGCTGGGAATGGAACCCAGGGTCTCACACATGTTAGGCTAGTGCTCTACCACTAAGCCACACTCTGAACCCTGAATCTGTTTTTATTTATACAGTTATATAAATACACTGTAGCTTGCTTTACTTAGATAGTATTTTTGTACTTTTTACATATGTAAGAGTATATCTAACACCACCTAAGTAGTTTATAAAACCTAGTAATAAAACGGATCACACCAGAATCCACAACACACAGAAATAGAACTTGCCCAGAATCATTAGAGCTCCTGTGTGCTGAGCCTCGAACTTCTGTCCCCACCCAGGAAACTACTTTTCTGAGCTTCTTTCTTACTTACTTTTTTGCCTTACCCTATATTTATGTGTCCCTCATCAATATATTTTCTCATTTGCTTGTTTAAACTTTGTAGATATAGTACCATCATAATATATTCTTTTTAAATTTGCTTTTTTAATTCAGTGTAGTCGTAGGGTTTATTCATGTTATTCTAAATATTTTAACTACTGTATAGTATTTCTTTGGATGAATTTATCCATTTACTGTTACTGAATATTTGTGTTGCTTCCAGTTTTGCTGTTAAAAGTGCTTCCACCAAAGGTTTTCTACTTACTTATCTTTTGGTACACCTGCATAGAAGTTGCTGAGGGGTATATACCTAGGAGTGCAGTTACTATGTTGTAAAGTAGGAATATATTCAACCTAACTAGATACACTCACATTCTTTTTAATATGCTTTTATTTTTAATTGACAATGTAATTATGTCTATTTAAGAGGTGCTGTGTGATACTGTGTATAGTGCACAATGATGAAATTGGAGTAATTAGCGTATCTCTCACCTGAGAAGTTTGCCACTTTTTTGTGTTGTGGACATTCAAAATCTTCTCTACTAGCTATTTTGAAATATTGAGTTAATTATTGTCAATTATACTTACCTCCTTGTGCTATTGGACATTAGAAGTACTTCTTTCCAGCTATACTTCATATCCATTAGTTATGCCTCACTCCGTTCTTTCCCCATACACTTCTGAGGGTTGGGTAAATACAATTTATTTTCCACTTCTGTGAAATGAACTTCTTAGCTTCCATGTGAGAACATGCAGTATTTGATTTTGTGTGCCTGACATGTTTTACATAACGTAAGGTCTTCCAGTTTCACCCATGTTGCTACAAATATCAGAATTTCATTCTTTTTTATGAAAAGTCTGCATTCTTATCCAGAGTTACAACACATTCATCAACAGTGTGTTGGTCCTCTGGTTTTCCCACATTCTCATCAGTAGTTTTGTTAGGCATTTATTATTGCATGTATATTTTGTAAAATAATACTACTGATTAGTGATTTTAGATCTCATTTCCATAATTTTTTTAATTGAGCATTTTTAATTCATGTTTCCTCTTTTGGAAAATGCCTATTCGTGTATTTTATAATAGATTGTTAGTCTTTTTCTTATCAATTCATAGGAATTGTGTATCTGGATACTAAATATTATTTCTCAGTTTGTGGCATGTTTTGTCACTTTTTTCACTCAAACTCTAAAATTCTGACTTTTGCATATAAGCATTTAATCCACAGGATTTGTATGTCTGTCAAGGTTGGGAACCCAGTCATTCGGGCTTCACTTTCCACACCCAGCCCCCTCAACTCTGATATATGTCAAGTTTTAGTAATGTCTTTGAGTTTCCAAGTAATAAATTTTACAATCAATTTTTCTTTTTCTTTTATTTTTCTTTTCTTCTTTTTTCTTTCTTTCTTGTTTGAGTACTGGGATTCAAACTCAGGACCTTGTGCTTGCCAGGTGCTGTGCTGCTGAGCTATTTCCCTGGCAGGCTCAATTTTTCAAGTTTCATTTAAAGAAAAAAAATTTTGGACTTTTCATTGGAATTATAATAAATTAAAATAGATAAAATTAACATTTCTAGGATATCAGGTTTCCTTACCCATATATCTGACATCACTCTTCATTTATTTTATACTTTTGAGTTTATTTCAGTAAGTTTTACACATTTTCCAGTTCTGTTAACATATCAAAATGAAGTTCATATCTGGATACTGATCTTATATCAGCCATACTGTTAAATTTTTATTAAATTTAATAAATTGTATACAGATAGCAGAGTTTTTCTGCATACACACATATTCAAAATGCCATTTTATTTTTTCCATCCCATTGCATATGCCTGTTTTTTTCTTTGTATTTTTCATACTTTAATGAATACAGTCTAACATATTACCAATCAGAAGCCAGGTAACTCTACATTGTTCCTCCATGTAAAGGAAACACTTAATATTTTTCCACTGAGTGCAGTAGTTGCTGAGAGTTTATGTTAGATGTCCTTTATCAGGTTAAAGAAGTTTACTTCTATTCAAATTCTAAGGGTTTTTTTTTTATTATTTGTTTTAGTTTTGTTTGTTAAATCACAAATAAATGGGTGCTGAAGCCTGGTGAACCTTTTTCTGCATTCAGTGACATTATCATTTTCTTTTCTACTTTAATATTAGTGAGCTTAATTACATTAATAATTTTGTTATTAAACGATCTTTGCATTCCTGAGATAATCTCAACTTTGTTGTAAAAAAATGTTCTTTTGATATGCTGCTCAACGATGAATTTTGGTAGATAGGAACTAATTTCAAAATAGAGAAAAGAAATTGAAAATTTGTTGAGAAACAAAACTAAGGATTTCCCAAGCAATTTACTGGGTTTCCATTTTGCTACAGGGTATGAAAATTTCTAGTTGCTAGATTTACCTTGATGAAGCAGAAAAAAAGCATTGAAAAGCTGCTGCTGTTTTTTTCCACCACAATGCTGGAGGGCAAACCCAGCATCTCGTGTATGCTAGGCAAGTGCCCTACCACTAACTCTGAGACCCCGAAAACTAAATTTCCCCTTCTATTCACTGAAAAAAACGTTAGTTCTTTCAACTCACTTGGCTCATGTGGGCCTTATTTTCCTCAGTAAATGTCTCTGCAACTCAGAAGCGTATTTTGGCAACTACTAGCCATGTGACTTCCTTTGCTTTGCTAGCAACATAAATGTCCTTACTAGGCACTAAGAACTAGACAAAATCTGCACCTCCAAAAATTTCACTTCTAGGGAAAGAAGAAGTAATAGTTAAAAAATGGAGTTATAAAACTAAATGATACATCTTATTTACAGACCACATGGTTCATGACAAATGGGCTGACGTTGGGGTGCCTGAGAGTCCCTAGGGTAAGGAGAACTAAAGAAGATCCTGATTGGATATGATGTTGAGCTGAGTCTTCTGACTTATGTTTATTAGCTGATCTCCATGAACCTCATTTGTGCTCTCAGTTGTTAGCAAGAGTTTAGGCTGCTCTCCAGTGGTTTTTCTAGCTTTGAAATTTTGTCTCTTTGGCCCCAAAGCTATTTTTCCCTTTTCAAGACTTCACAAATAATGTCAGTTTAATCAATTGTGCTCCTACCTCCAGTCCTTGGAATCTTTTGTTCCATAAGCTTAGGTTTGTGATTGGCACAACAGAATCTTCTTGGTTCTGTTTTATTAATACCAACCTATTTCATTTATGGAATAATGATGATGTTAACATATGAATCATAATATAGAATTAATCTGTTGACTTTGTTACATTTTTATAGACTTGCTTTATTTATTATTACTATAAATTGATTTTTTAAAATTCAAGACTTCATGTAATTTCTAAGCAGATTTCATTTGTATGTCTTATTTCAGTGCTGGACCCAAAGGAGACAACATTTATGAATGGAGGTCAACTATATTGGGACCCCCAGGATCTGTTTATGAAGGAGGAGTGTTCTTTCTTGATATTACCTTTTCACCAGACTATCCGTTTAAACCCCCTAAGGTCAGTATGAAGTTTTCAAACATGTTAGTTATATATGCATATATTTTAAAAATATACATATCTAGGAATACATATGTATTCTATTAAGATAGACACCTTTCCAGAACCAACAATATATAAAAGGAAACAGAACATGAAAAATTACAGGCTATTCCCCTGCCTGAGCTTTTTATTCATATTTCAGTGCTCTCATCCTTTCTCGTCTCCTTTCTGTGGTACACATTTTAATGTAACAAAAACATCAGGTATTATGGGTACAAATGGGGAATCAAGGCTGAGCCAGGAACAGTCCTCGAAACTAGAGAACCAAAATAGCCTCTAGCTGCAGTCGTAGATGGAGCCAACCTCAGGAGTCAGAGTGAAGGTGGCAGAAGCCTCGTCAAAGCTTGTTTACAGCACTAGCCATGGCTTTTTGAGTTTCAGCGCCTCCACAGTCCAGCTACTCCTGTGAAGTATACATGCACTGTAATGGAATATGTGACCCACAGCGACTTAAAAATTGTACCAACAAAATTGAGTCAAGAAATATTTATGGAAAGGTAGGCACATACAGTGGTGCATGTCTGTGATGCTAGCTTCTCCAGATACTGAAGCAGGAAGATTGAAACTTTAAGACAAGCTTGGACAACTTCACAAAATGCTTTCTCCAAAAAAAAAAAAAAAAAAAAAAAGACCGACATGTAGCTTAGTACTCCCTGGATTCAGTCTCCAGTGCCACAGAGAAAGGGAGACGGGAGGAGAGGGAGGGAGACAGAAAGAATATTGATGGGGTAGAATGTATATTTAATATGAATAAGACCCTGAGTTCAATATCTTTTATTTATTTATATTCATAGTAACCCTGTATTTATAGTAGCCCAGTAGTAGAACTGATTCATGTGAAGTCATTTATGTTCATGTCTAAGGAACATACAAGAGTGCAGGACAACCAAAATATACAACATGAGATTATATACTTTTAAGAAATCCTCACATTCCTACCTACTGCCTATAGATTAGTCATTTGATTGTTTTAAATGTTAACTCCATAAGCATTTGTTCTACATTCTGGCAGAGGAAAAGACCTGAGAACACTGACTTTATGCACTGATCACCAAGAAAAAAATCTCATCTGTCCTTGACTTAATTTCTCAATGCAAAAAGAAATAAAAGCTTGAGTTGTAAATAGTAGTAAACAGTTTTAAAAACTAAGAATAATACTCTCCCCCTTCAGTATGATGTCCTGTATTTCCTTTCAATTGCTCTTCCTTTTCTTCCCTTCATTCTTTTGATGCCAAACCAAAGCAGTAACTACAGTTATGCTGATTTACTGATGAAGAAATCACAGCACAGAAAAACTGACTTGCCCAGCATTATGCAATAAGCAAAT
Source organism: Dasyprocta punctata (assembly GCA_004363535.1). Taxonomy (NCBI): domain Eukaryota; kingdom Metazoa; phylum Chordata; class Mammalia; order Rodentia; family Dasyproctidae; genus Dasyprocta; species Dasyprocta punctata. The sequence goes on along the minus strand of RJWM01002104.1, from coordinate 123,325 downwards.
CCTGGTATCAGGATTTAAGCCTTGAAAACCATGCCCTAAAACCTTCCATTTTTTATTTAAGTTGACAGGGCTGGGTGGTACTGCTTACCACCCAGAGCTTGCATTTGGTAGGTTTTCCATACAAAGCCATATTAAATCTAGTACTTTCTCTTTTTGCTGAATGAAGAACTTAAATCTTTCCATTCTATTTAGACTAGCCCATAAATCACTTGAAGTATCTGTTTTGCTTCCAATGATATAGGAACCTTTCTCTGAGAGCCTCTTCAGTACAAGATAGACAGGGTGAGGAAGAGGATGGGGAATCAGACCAGGTAGTTACGCTTGTAACTCTGGTGATGTCTCTGAAAATATGTGGGCTTATCCAGCAAATGCCCACACAACACATTTATAAATTAGACAAAATTAGAAGGGAGAAATAATAAATTGAGTAAAATGATTGAGTTTCTGAAAAGGCCTTGATGGAGTGAAAAAGCGAGCCAAAAACTAGCAAGACAGTCTTAAACTTGACTAAGTATTATTTCATTGAAAATTGCCAAAAAAAAATTGAGATACAAGATAGGAAAGAGAAACCTGGTTTACTTTATATAAATGGAATCTGAGGGCTTTTGACTGACTAAAAAATTCAGTGGAAGCTTGAGGTTCTTATACTCCTAAAGAGACTGTTTCAGGAGTTTAATATGTGTACTGCATCTCTAGTTAGAGTTATCTAGGATGGCTAGATCTCACAAGAATGGCAACAGGCGGATGTTAGTTCCAAGGAAGTAGGTATCTGTTACAGGGAAGATCTGACCCACCGTTGTGCATTCCACTTTTCACTAGCTCTGCTTCTGAGAGGCGTTTCCCTTTACCAGGAGCCTTCAAGATAAAGCTGAATTACTGCCTGTCAAGAACAGAGCCAGAAAAAAAAAAAATGGAATCTCTCCAGTGATTGAATCAGACTTGACAAAAGCAAAAATGAAATTTGGTAACTAGACTCATAATTTAGATGCATACTTAATGGAAACCTGAAGGAACTTCTTTTAAAAGCAAATTACAACCTTCGCTTTTTTTTTTGTTTTGTTTTTTTGCGGCACCAGGGATTGAACTCACAACCTCACGCCTGCCAGGGCAGGCACTTAAGGCACTGAGCCAAACTCCCGGCCCTGGTTTTTTGAGGCAGGGTCGTGCTATGTAGCTCAGGCTGGCCTTACGCTCGCGTTGTAGCCCAAGCCGGCCTTGAACTCACAACGCTCCGCCAGAAACTGAAGGGGGAAAGGAAAAGGAAAACAAAGGAGAGAGAAAAGGAAAGCATGGAAACAAAGCTTTGTAGAGGGATTGAAGGGAGGATGGGGGAATGAAGAAAAAAACAAGTTATATCATGTACAGGTACAAATTCTCTGATAAATGTGTTCATTGTGTTTATCTAAAATGTACCAATAAAATCTGATTAAAAAAAAGAAACTGAATTTTGTAGAAAGATACTTTAGGGAAAAAGCTATTAAAACAAGGACTTTGATTAGTAATTTAAAAGTACAGTTTCTATGCCTTTCTAGTCTTCCATTACTGTACTGTACTCAATAGTCCACATTAAGGATTTTCTTGGGGTTTTTTGGTTTGGTTTGGTTTGGTTTGGTTTTCTCTTTTGCCATCACCTTTTGCTCTTTTTACCACATCAGCCACTCAGTTTGATTTACAGAATATTTCCCAGTACTCTTAAAGAATGAACCAGGGAAGTTGTAGATGTCAGGGAAAATTGATGGCGTAGACATTCACAAATAATTCCAGTTGGTTGTCTGTGTAACTGTGATTATGTGTGGTATCTATATACCATAAATGATTGTAATTAAGAGACTTTTTTTTCAAATTCTCATATGTGGACCCCTTTGTGAACATTTTAAGCACTATACACTATAGAGCTCAAATACAGCTTCAAGTTAATGGAGTTATTTGAAATACCTCTTCTTGCTACTTTTTAAGAGTAAGGCTTCATCAGTTTGAACACTTCACGCTTTAGTACTTAATTTTTCAAAATTAGAGATGAACTATTTCAGTATTTTCTTCTAGAATTTGCCTTAATTCTAGTAAGGCAATCAGAAAAATTTATCACATATATAATGTCCATTAAACTTAGCATTCTAGTTTTAAATAAGTTGAATAGCAGTTGTACTTTGCAGATGCCATAATTTCATATTATTTTAGTACATCAGATTTCTTATATGATCTTTATGTTTTTGGCTCTTTTACTCTATAGCACAATTTTATTATTTCAAAATACAGTATTTAAGGGCTAGGGGTATAGCTCAGTGGTAGAATACTTGCCTGGGGTACACAAAGCCCTGAGTTCAATTCCTAATACCACAAAAGCAAAAGTATTTAAAATACTTTAAATTGTATCTCTGCATAAATGACATTGATATATTTGATGCCAAATCTTCAACTGAATATTTTACCACCTATGACAATAATTATGTTTCTCTGAGGAAATATCTGTTTAATGGAATTCTATCTAGAATAATACATTGTAGCCAAAAAGGAAAGTGATGTAAACTGCCATGTGTCTATTTTATTTTGAGATGAGATCTAAGTTTCCAGGGCTGTCCTGAAATTTGAGGTCATTCTGCCTCAACCTCCCAAATGCTGAGGTTACAAGAATGCAGCACTACACTTGTCTTTGTCCAAAGTATCTTAGTGCCATCTTTATTTTTCAGTATAGATATGTATTTATGTTATGATTCAGATACCTATTTATTTGTAAAATAGAAATTGCTTTACATTTGGCAGGGATTATATTTTTATTGTAAATACTTCTGTGATCAAATCTGTATTTTTATTTTAAAATTTTAATCTTAAGTATTTTACTGTTTTAAATTTTGCACTCTGCATATTTGTTATAGAATAAAAAGCAGTTGAATACTCGTAGAAGGGAAAACTTTTACCTGCAATTTTATCCCAGAAACTTTCATGCCATTTTAGTATATTTCTCTCAAGACTTTTGTTCTCTGTATATATACATATACATACAATATGCATACCCTCACATGTCTTTTACCAAAATTAGTCCCTACTCTGCTTCATAATTACATTTTTTTTATTTTAAAGAGAAAAAAAAGATAAGAAAAATAAGAGACAAACAACAACTACAAGAACAACAAAAAACCCAAAACAGTAATAATATAGGCATTCAAAACAAGATAGGAATTTAACAATGATTACAATATTGTATATTGTTATCTTCAAAAGAGTTGCTTACATTACCAGATATAGGCATGCAAAATTGATCTTTTTTTGCCTAACATATTTTCATTATAGATTCCAATAGACATAATTGTGTTACAAGTGTTGAGGCTACATTGTAGTCCATGTTACATAAATATATCAAAATTTAATCCATTTCCTGTGATTGGACATTTGGGTTTTCATCAGTACTTCTGTTATACTCAGTATTACATGCTTGTACAATTAATCTTTGAAGCTAAATTCATAGACCTTTTTTTCTTTTTTAGTTAGAACTAAAGGTTGAACCCACAGCTTGCCACATGCTAGACCTGTGCTTATGAAATTTCTGAATAGAAAAGTTTGCACGTCATATTTGTAGAATTTTTGATAAAGATTGACAGACGGGCCTCCAGAAAAATTGTTTTAATTCATATAATGGCTATGATAGTATAGTGCTTCCGTATACTGTCCTCAGCTTTGAGTTTTTAATCTCTGTAGTCTAATATATGAAAAATAATGTCTTGTAGTTCCTTTAATTTACCTTTATTTGACTACCAGTGAGATGGGTATACCATTGTTCATTATTTCTTTTTGTGAATAATTTGGAAGTAGTTTTTCTGAACAGCGCCATACTAAATAAAATTAACAGAGTACTAAAGAATTTAGAAAGAGTAGTGAGTATGTTATATTTGTGTGTGTGTGTGTGTATGTGTGTGTGTATTTTTCACCAAAAACACTGAAAATATTGTAACACTCTATCTAATGTTATGTCTCAGAGATTCTGATGACATGCATCTTAAGTACAGGGTCTAGTATGTTATGTAACAGATATTTGTTTGTATAGTAAAAATACATAGAGGTAGCCCATTCTTAATTTGGCTTTTTCTGTCTCACTGTGCATCTGGACATTTTATGAAAAACTAAGTGAATGCTGTGTGGGGGCACACATCTGTAATCCAAGTACTCTGGTAAGCTCAGGCAGGATAATTAAAAATTCAAGCCCAACCTGGGCAGTTTAGTGATTTAGCAAGACCTTATCTCAAAAAAATGTAAAGGGCTGAATTCAATCACTAGAACCACCAAAAATAGTAAAAATAAGTGATCATTCTAAACAAAGTTAAGATTAGGTAGATAGGAGAGTTAAGAATATTTGTGTTTATATTTAGTAAGTCAAGCTCCTTCCACAAAAGTCAGGAATGTTGTGTCAGTGTTCATACCTGTTACTAGAAAACATCGTTTTCTTTAGTAACCATATCTGCCAAAGATACTGGGAACTTGTGCCTTACAGTGTTTACAAGACAAGACAAATTTAAAATTGCAGGCATACACAGAAATATCTGTGTGAGCGAAATTAATAATATTGGAAGGCTTTTGAATATAGTTATTTCATTACAAATCGTGTTGAGTACATTTTAAAATAAATCAATTCAGAGCCTAGTTTATGTTTTGTGGGTTTGTTGTGTTTTTCCTGTCAAATCTGACTGAGTTGTTTACTAATGTCAGCCGATATGAAAAGATGTTAATTACTTTAGAACAGTAAGATAATTTGAGTCAAATTTTTAAATTGTTTTGTTGTCCATGTTAGATGTTTACCTTTAAAAGGTATCTATGAATAAAGTAACTGAGAAACTTTTTGAGACTTAGTATTTTCATCACAAAAAGAGGAGATATAACAATCTCTTAAGACTTGTTTTCTTTGGAAGTTTGAGACCAGCCTGGGCTACAAAGTGAGCTCAAGACCAGCCTGAACTGCATAGTGAGACCCTGTCTCAAAATGACCAAAAAAAAAAGATTGCTTTCATGTTTGTCAGTGATCTGTCACTGCTCAGATTAAAATGTTTTAGTAGCTTCCTATTTCACATAAAATAAAACCAAACTTTTTGCTATGGCTACATAATCTTTCTACATGCCTCTCAGCACACAATCATTTCTTCATGTGGCCAACCACTTCATTCTTCAGGCCTCCTCTTCAATGTTATCTACCAAGAGGGCTATTTCCTGACCACTTTATATAAATGGATGGTTCAATTTTGATTCTTCCGATGTACATTAGACTCTAAGCTCAGTGAGAAGAGGGACCTTATCCATCTTGTGATGCCTGGCAAACAATAGGATTGGTAAAAGAAATACTCACTTTGCCAGTATCCTTAACATTGCTGGAGTCTATTTTGCTTTATCAACTTGCAATATTGAAATGTTCTCTAAATGTGTGTGTGGATTTCTTCTCTTCCTCCCTCAGAATTAGAAACATAGAAAACAGGGGCTTCCTTGTCAATGAAAATAAATTCCTGTTGTAGGAACAGTTGGTCAAAGCAATGCATTTTATTTTAATACAGTTTATCTGAAAATGCTTGAAGTTAAATGTTACAGATATTGGTATGAAATTTGGTTAGCTGAGTCAACAAGAAATTAAGCCATGTTAAAGAAAAAACTTGAAATTTTATTTTCATCCAGTTACACAATTGAAAGTCTTGATTTTAAAAAATATTGAGGCTATATTTTATGCTTATCTTCTGCTGACACAAATTATAAGCAAATGATTGGCATCTTTAAATGTACATTCAAAGGAGCCGGGCATGGTGGTGCATGCCTTTAATCCCAGCACTCTGGAGGCTGAGGTAGGAGGAGCATTGTGAGTTCAAGACCAGCTTGGGCTACATAGTGTGACCCTGCTTCAAAAAACTAGGGCTGGGAGTTTGGCTCAGTGGCTTAAGTGCCTGTCTGGCAGATGTGAGGTTGTGAGTTCGATCTCCAGTGCCACCAAAAAAAAAAAAAAAAATATATATATATATATATATATATATATATGTATGTATTATATATACTATATTATGTATATAAAATAATACTCAGTATGTGAGCCAAAAAAAATTTTTTTTGATACCAGAAATCAAACTCAGGACCTCACACTTGTCAGGCAGGCACTGTGCCACTGAGCTGAATCTTTGACCCTGTGATCCAAATTTTGCAAAACCAGACAATAGTATAATCTAACAATCAAGTATATTTTCCTGTAAGTATCTCCCATCGGTGTGAAAATACTTGTTTTTCTGTCATTTTTTAGCCTTAAAATTTGAAATCACATCCTGGAAGTGAAATCACCATATGTACTTATTTTCAAAACCACATTTAGGCAAAATACTAAACTTTGTCTTGCCAGGCATGGTAGTGCATGCCTGTAATCCCAGCACTTGGGAGGCTGAGGCAGGAGGATTGCTGTGAGTGTAAGGCCAGCCTTGGCCTCAAAGTAAGTTCAAGGTCAGCCTGAACTGCATAGAGAGACCCTATCTCAAAAAACCAAAAATAAATAAATAAATAAAATAAACTTTGTCTTTGCTGCCACCTTGTTACGTTGTACAACTGTTACTTCCTAGCAGTATTTAAACAGAAAATTATGGGGCTTAGGGAATACATGTATAGTGAAATGAAAAAATAAATTGTGATGTATTCATACAGTGAAATACTATGTAACAGTGAAATAAAAATTTAGAGTGTACACTATATATGAATCTCACAGATACAATATGGAGAAAGACAAGAGTACTGATGTATATAAATACTTTATTCCATTTATATAAATTCAAAAACAGAAAAAGCTAATGGGTAAGCCGAGCACGGTAGCACATGCCTGTAATCCCAGCACTCCAGGGGGCTGAGCAGTTAAAATCACCACGATCTTAAGGCCAGCCTGAACTACGTAGCAAGACCCTGTGCCCCCAAAAAAGAAAGGAAAGAAAAAGAGAGAAGGTTAATTTATAGAAGTAGGAGTCAGGAGAAAAATAAAGGTGATCATAGGGTGCTGACCATAATCTGTACGTATCTTTTTCTAAGCAATGGTTACTTAGGTATATTAATTTTCTATAACTTTATCAAGCTGTACATGGATGATTTGTGTACTTTTTATATTATATATTTCAGTTTTCAAGTATTTCTGCTTTTTCAAGACCTATAAATCATATATATTTACGGCAGCTTTTTTTCATTCTATGAAAATTACTCCTTTGAACCTAAATCATTCTGTCTTTCCCTGTGCCTCTCTCCCTCCTCCTCAGGTCTCACTGAGTTACCCAGGCTGGCCTCAAGTTTGCTGTCCTCCCACCTCAGCCTCCTGAGTAGCTGGCATTGCAGCTGTGCTCTGTCATACCCAGCTTAGAGCTTTTGATTCTTCACTTTTGACTGCTGCATGAGCTGTTTGTCCACACTTTGTTAGCCGTATCTTTGACAAGCAGGTCTTCGTGTCTCTGTTTAAACCATGGATGAAACGTTGAAAAGGAGTAATCACTAGTCACCCTTCTGCAGTGCTGTGTGGCAGCTTAATGTGTTGGTGGTAGGATTTGTATGTTCCTACCAAATTTATGCTGAAATTTCATCCCCATTATGAACTATAAAGCAGGTGAAATTTAATCCAACTATGGTATTCAAAAGTGGGACCTTTGGGGGGTAATTCAGATTAAATGAGGCCCTGAAGGTGGGAAACTAATCCTGTGGGACTGTGTCTTTATTAAAAGGAAGAAAGACGTAAGTAAGCTAGGGTGATTTGTCTGTCTTGCCTTGGGATACCATGTTTTTGCCCTGGAATGCTGCAGGGAGGTACCACCTCTTCACCAGTGCAGCCCTTCCATTTCCCATTTCTAGAACTGTGAGCAAAATAATTTTTTTCTGTAAATTTCTCAATCCCAGGTGTTTCGCCATAGTAACTGAAAACAGACCAATATATTTGATCATTCAGCCAGCTCTGCTAAAATGTATTACTGAGTCTGTACCACCGCCATCATACTAGGTTTTCCTTCAACTGGGAATTCTTTCTTGCCTATAAATATGTATTCAAAGTGAAACTTGCAGCAGCCCAGTTTGCTTACTATTTACAGTCTCTGGTTATAAATAACACTTTCACACGTACATCAAACTTGATTTTATAACTGCCAAGCTGATTTATTTATCTTGGCACTAGGCCAGAGCCAATGATAGTGATAAAGAAAACTTCTGAGACTTTGTGTATATCCTTGACTAGAAAAGGAAGAAGCCATTAGTAGATCTAAACAGAGAATGGTGTGAACACCTCAGAAGTGTAACTGGTTGGCATCGTGCCAGCATCCAAGGAGAAGTGCATCTGACTCTCAGTCTTTATGTGACTCAAGTCTTTTGACAGACATTTTAAAAGACCTCATCATTTTCTGTGCTAGAGTTCACATATGCGATACATATTTTATTCCCTTGTTCTATAATTTTAATAAACTGTATTGCAGAAGAAATGGAATCACCCATGATAACAGTTTTGGAGTGTATCTATGCTTAATTCTGTTGATCACAGCATTTTTGAGGTACTAACAAAAAAATCTGCTTAATAATCCTTTCTAGAACTTTGTTTTAAATTATGACTGTCCTTTTTAAGAGAAATAGAATATCAAATTCAATAAAGTTTAAAAACTTTGCCTTCTCTTTGCCACCTGTTAACATTTTACTGTCATCTACTCCAAAGAATTTTTCTTTAATTTGACACATTCCTTCTTGAAAATGACTTTTTGTTTTTTTACTATGAACATTTTTTCTGCTAAAGTTCATTCCAGGATTTATCTAAACTCATGAAATGATTTTACTGGCAAGATTTTAAGGCAGTTAAAAAGTAAAGGCAGCTGAGCATGAGGGCGCACTCCGGTAGTCCCAGCACTCAGGAGTCTGAGGCAAGAGGATTAAATTCAAGGGCAGCCTGAACTACATAGTGAGACCCTATCTTAACAAAAAAATAAAGGTAAGAGAAAGCACCCATCCTGGAATAAAAAAGAGATCCAACTCTGGCCCTCAGGGACCTTCCAGACCAGTAATGGGGAGCCAGATATACTAGTGACTGTCCTAAACACTGAGTGGAAACATTGGAGAAAGACCACTTGAATCTGTTTAAAAGTATCAGCAGAGTCTTGAGAATGTAAATGAAGAGCCAACATCTGAAAAATGGTAGCAGTACTTTTCAGAAGAATAGGATCCTGGCCAAAATGACAGCATGAATGGAGGACTACAGGTCTGTGACCTCTTCAGGGCACTATTGTATGTGGAAAACTACCAAGATAGGCAGATGTGCCACCTGTACGAGTTTAGAGTTTATCCTGCAGCAGATAGTCAACAATGTATTTGCAAGCTGGAAAGATTATTCTTAATGCAATATGGAGCATTATGGTGAAGAGGAAAAACAGTGTCATGAAAGAAGATGTTAAAATAATTTTATCTGGCAATGATAAATGCCTTAACTAGAATAGTAGCAAGGAAAATGAAGAAGTCAAGAAATTGAGGAGGTAGTGTCAATTGCATGTGTTTCTTTCATGTTAAGGCCCCATATTTCTTATAGTACATATCAATATTGTTGTAAATTTTTTTCTGAAAATATTGTGTGCATAACCATTGCAATGCAGTTAGACTGTATGAAGCCAATCATTGCAAGTTGATATGACTTAATACAGGGTTTTCCACATAGACCTGTTATAAGTTGTCCATCTTCCTTTGGTAAACTGTTCAGGGAGAATAGGGTAAAGAGAAGGAAATCAATGAGCAAACCCTCCTTACCTCAGTACTTCAAAATTCAGTTTTTACCTACTTCTTCTGTGTTATTTTTGAGATTTTTCTCAGACAGATATTATCTTTTTTTGAGCTCTAGAACCCTGTGTTCTCTTGTGTGTTATTTTATAGTAGTTGTTTATGTGATTGTCTCTGCCCGATGATCAGGCTTAAAGAGCCAGAACCCAGTTTACTAACTGTAGCTTTTCCCGCTCACCTATTACTTCCTTGCCCCTCTATTCAGCACAGGGCTTTGAATATATTACCAGATCCGCAAGTGTTTGTTGGATGAATAAATCTAGCTAGATATAGTGGCACATCCCTTTAATCCCAGCACTCTGGAGGCTTGAGGCAGGAGGATCACCACAAGTTCAAGGCCTGCCTGCACTACAAAGTGAGACCCTGTTGTAAAAAAAAGCAAAAAAAAAAAACAAAACAAAACAAAAAAAAAAACAAGAAAGACAAAGTAAAAATCTGTCCCTTATGTTCCTTCTCCAAACTGAATGCTTTTGTCTTTATGATTGGCAACAAACATTATTTAGAGCCAGGGAGTATTTATACTTCTTTTTGTATGTTCCCTAAATCCTAATGCAAACCTGTGTAAACTGTGGTCTGCAATGTATCTTTTTAGTTTCTTAATTGATAACATGGAAATAAGAAAAATGAAAACAGGAATAAAATTTGTCATTATATCTACTTAGCTGCCACCCAAGAAAAGCATTCTCACCTTCCTGAAATGTACTTACTTTAATGACAAGTGAGTCAAGTTTTATTTTAGCAAGTGTTTGGATCATATAAGACAATTGATAGCTAATCAGTATCAAAAGTCACTATCTGGTCATCTTAGCCTATTCCTAAAGTTAAACATTCTGAAATATGTAGATTAAATTGATTTAAATACAAATTGAAATTTTAAAAAATTAGTAAATATATTCAGAGAAAAATTTTGTACTCTTCCACTCCCACCCTGCCTACACAAACATTTATTAAAGACATAAACACTCTCCAGCACCACACGTACACAAAAGATAGATTCTATATCTATATGTATAGTTATACAGATAAATCTATATGTATCTATAGAATATGTATCTCTCCAAGCCCTATTATATGTGTGTAATGCTTAGTACCATTAATACTTAGAAAGAAATTCCATACTCTGCCCTCAGGTACCCTTCAGTCTAGCTAGGAAGAAAGAAATAGATATGCACACAAAAGAGCAAGTTTAAATGTAATAGAAATTCAGAGAAGAATTGAACAGTATAATCTGAAAGTTGAAGGAGAAGTTTCATAAATGAAGCATCAACAAAAGATGAATAACATTTCCATAGGTAAAAGAAAATACTGAGTAAGGTGGCAGAACTTTGATGTCCATGCAAAAAAACAAACTTGTTCTACCAACCATGCCCTAAACATGATAACTAATTGCATATATGGAACTTCAATTCTGAGTTATCACATCTAGAACAATATGTTGATCAGTAGAAACTTTAAAAATACAGGAAATGTGAGCATGTAAGACAGTAGAAGATTAAGTTATGTGACCACGTGAGAAACATCAGATGGAAGAGGATCTAGTGTAGAGCACTAAAGAATGCACAAAGAGGTCATTAAAGAACTAATATGCTGAGACAAGCATAGTCAAATAGCAGGGTCCTAGTTAACTAAAACGTGAAGGGGGTGGAAAGTTAAGGTTAGAATATTGAATGGTGATCTCTGAAAGTATAATAAAAGTACACAAATGAAAATTAAACAATAAGCAAGAAGTTGGAATATATACCAGTTTGTCCTCAGCCTGGGTACAGGCCAAATCTGCCCATAGTTTGACTTCAGTCTTTTCTTATAGAAGACCAATAAGTCTAATTTTTTTGACTAATTATCATTCTAGCATCTCTAAATTTGACATCATCCAGATTATATTTATATTGAAAGAATAATTTTCATTATTTTTGCAACTTAATTTCAAATGGTTTCAGGGAAAAAACAAAGTATATGTGGTGTTTGTGTATATAAGATACAGCAGTTTTGGCCAAGTGTTTACAGTCGATGAGTCTGCTTATCATAGATTGGAACAATTTTTAAAAGTGAACATCAAGCCGGGTATGGTGGCAAACATCTGTAATCCCAGCACCCAGGAGGCTGAGGCAAGGGGATCACTGCAAGTTCAAGACCAACTGGGCTACAAACTGAGCTCAAGGCTGACTTGAACTGCATAGTGAAATCATAGATAGGTAAGTAGGTAGGTAGGTAGATAGGTAGCTAGGTAGGTAGAATCAGTCAGTCAGTCAAAAAGCAATATAAAGATGAAATAGGAAGTATTCCCTCCTAGCACCTGCCCAACATTTGGAACACTGCTATTGAAACATTGAGAGTAACAGGAATGCTTCCTTAATGAAACATTGGTTAGCTGGCCTGTGGCAAATGATAAGAGTTTCAATAGGGAGAAAAGATGCAGAATGACAGCATTTGAATTATGAAATATATAGGTTTTTTTCTCTCTGTCACACACAGACACCATCTTTTCCTGGGAAATAAATGTTTTACCGCTCCTGTATGCTCAACTATAAAAAGAGATACTTCAAATTGTAGTATATTGCATTATTTTAAAAATAATATATAGCATAAAATGATATGTGTAAAAATGAAAAAGAAGTAACCAGGATCATGTTTCTTAAAACATACTTCTTTATATCCTTCTTCAGAAAAGATGCTGGATACACATGCTTTAAAGCCGAAAAGCAGGTGGAAATTCAGAAACAATTGTAGTATCTTGAGTGCTAATTACATTGTCCCATTACCATATTTTTAAATCCAAGGCATAAGAGCAATTTTCTTCCTCAAGAGATTGAAGCAACAAATACACTATAGGCAAAAATACTGTTTTTAAAAATCTATAAATAATAAATAAAAATCTATAAATCAAGGTATCCGTATTGCTTGTAAAAATACTCAAAAGAATTTTAAGTGTGTAAAAGTTTGAATGCCAGGCATGATGGTGCATGTCTATAATCTCAGCAATCAGGAGGCTGAGGCAAGAGGGTCACTGAGTTCAAGGCCAGTCAGAGCTACATAAATGAGTTCACAGCCAGCCTACACCTCGTGGCAAGACCCTGTCTCAAAAAAACCAAAAGAGCAGAAATAATAATAAAACTTTGAGATTAGTTTAACAAAATTACACTGTCACCATGGACACAATCTGCAAGACAAACTAGTCAAAGGGGGATATATTTTTATTTTCCTTGGTGTCTTAGTTACTTCTCTCATTTCTGGGGAAAAAAATGTCCAACACCCAAAGTTAAAGGAGAGATTTATTTAAGCTCATAATTCGTAGAGTTTCAGTGTGTAGACAGCTGTCTTCAAGGCAGGGCAGCATGGCAGAGGGACATGGCAGAAGAGAAACAGTCCATGGCAGAGCAGGCAGGAGGCAGCAAACTTCCCTCTCCCCTCTTTATCCCATCCAGGCTACTGGCATTTTGGGTTGTGCCACTCATACCCAGGTTGGGCCATCCATTATCCATACTCAGAACTATGCCGAACCAGTTTAGCTATCATACAGCTATGATCCAGCCACCTCCCGAAAAGCCTCAGCTATGAGCACATGAGGCTTTGGGGGAACATCTAGATACAAGCCATAACATCAGATAGTGTTAGAGAAGAAAAGCATAACTCTGTGGCAGTGAAATCTTATATCAGCAATATCTATAACCGAAAATACTGTATTCCTTCACCAAGCTTACTATAATGTAATCAAGTATACATTGTAGCAGTCAGCAGTATTTGAGGAAATCCTTTTCCTGCCCTGTATCAAACTGGAGATACAACTTTAAATTTTTCTTTAGGACTGTGAGTGTAACTCAGTGGTAGAACACTCACTTAGCATTTGCAAGACCCTGGATTCAGTCCTCAGCTTCACATACATATACACATATGCGAGGGTCTTAAGAATTTTTAGAATGGGAATAAAGTTAGATTTATTTTTGTGTCTTCTATTAAGTTAAAAAACTTACAGTTTGAGCACATCTAAGACAGTAAAACCATCCATCTTAGTTATGGGGCCCTTAACTTACATGTCCTTGAAAACTTTAGAACAGAGTTCAGTGGCAAGCATCACCATTTCACTGTAACATTTTTACTACAAATGAGAGGTTTATATATCATTAAATAATTCTCACAAAAAAGAAAAAAATCACACGCTGAGCCATACAAACTTTTGAAGAAAAGTAAATTCTCGTATTATCAGAACAAAAGTACACAAATCTTCTGGGAAGAGAGAAGTATAGTTTATTAATCATTTCTACCTAAATATCCCAGATTTTTTAATTTTCTACTGTTTGAGTGCACACAATGTAGTGATATGTGCCATACTTTCAGAATTTATCATTTCTAATACAAAGAATTTATGAAAATTACTTAACCCAAATGCTTCATGTTTAAGATAATTGCAATTTCTACTAACTAAAATATAAACTTTGAAAATTGTCCTAAATCAAAATTTGAATAGCAAAACATTTGCTTTTAGAAACTGTACATCTGGGGATTGATGCATCCTAATCCCCACCTCTCAAAAAGGCTCTTGTTAACCTAGTAATATCAGAGGTTTTTAGTTGGGTTGTCATTTTAATTATCGTGTGTATGGCCACTTTTAAAATGTACGTATTTTTCCAGTTAATTTGTTTATTGAAAAGTACAAGTTGACATTCTGCTTTCCCTTAGAGAAGGTAAAAATCAGTAACAGATACAACCTTGTCCTTAATGTGTTTACATAAATAATTTCTTTTTGTAAGTAAACATTTTCGCTAGCCTCTGTATAAAAATTCATTTCTGAAATCCTTGTGTAGCTACATACACAGCTATCAGTTTTGTAAAATAAAGTGGACTATATTTATTTTTTAAAAATGGCATAATTATTTGCTTTCAAAAGATAATATGTGCTGTTATACCACAGCAGCCAGTTTTATACAACACAAAGATGAATGTTATAAATTATAACTAAAAAAATTGTAACTAAAAATGCAGCCTAGAGTATTTAAGATACTACTACAGATTTCTTTTAGGAATAAGGGGTTGAGGTAGCAGGAATACTACATTAGAAAATAGGAATGTATTTTTTTCATCTTGCAATTCTGAATCATAGCTGTTTCTCCTCCATTCCCACCCTACCCCCTTTTACACCTTCTTTTTGTAACATACATTTCCACACAGCCTTAGGGAAATTAACTTATTTTTAGGGCAGTTGACTTGCAGATGATAATTAAAGGGAAAAAGCTAAACTAAAAAGAACAGGCTTTGGAACCCTTGGGATATAAATGAAGGAAGACAATCTAGAAGGAAGAGATAAAGACTATATAGAAATAATTTCAAAAATGACAGTAGTAGCAGAGATTAGATTGTGAATATGAGAAAGATGGAATATGACAAGTGAATATGAGAGAGATGGAGGAGGAAGAAAGAAATTGACCAGGATAAGAGAAAATTAGGCATGAATATATAAGTGCAAAACAAAACCATATAGTTACCATTAGATAAAAAGTATCATAGTAAATGTGCTTCAGTAATACTAAAAAGCAAGTCTTTTTTGCAGTAATAGGAATTGAACTCAAATCCTCATGCATGTTAGACAAGCACTCTGCCACTAAGCTACAGTATTTTATTTATTTTTTATTTTGTTTTAAAGATAGTAAGATCCAACAAAACATAACAGAACAAAGTCAATCAAAACAAACCAGTAGAACTGGTACAGAACTTCAAAGCAAGATACAAGGAAAACAATAGCGACTATAGTATATCTTGTTATCTTCACAATGGTTGACCATTCCATCAGGTATAGTAAAATCAAACCAAAAACAAAACAGAATAAAACCAATCAAAACAATGTGAAATAAAGCAAAAAACAAATTAATCAGAATAAAGCAAAACAGAACAATATTGAGCCTCAAAGATAATACAGAAGGGAATCCCCCGTATTTGCTACATTGCATACTGTCATCTTCCCAAAAGATGCTCAGATTGCTGGCCCCAGACCTACAAAATCAACCAAACAATACAAGCATTTAGTTGCTTTATGTACCTTAGTTGCTATCAACTTAGCTGGTCCTCCAAACCAGCAGGGTTTGGAGAGGGGCGAGGCTGTCCTTGATTCTTAGCCCGTGCACTGGTAGATGTACAGGAGGCACAGATCTTTCTCTTCCTGGAGTCTACGCCCACTCACGCCACTCACCAGGAAGGCAGGCTAGTTGTCTTCTGCTTGGAACCTCCCTGACCCAACATGACGGGTTCTCAGGAGGCACGGATCATTCTCTTCCTAGAGTCTGTGAGCTACAGTATTTTATTTCAAGACAGTCTTGCTAAATTTGCCCAGGCTGGCATCCAACTTGCCATCCTCCTGCCTCAGCCTCCCAAATAGATGAGATTCCAAACACATACCATCACACCTGGTTTAACAAGTAATTCTTGAATACCTGTCTACATGGCAAAAAAGATCGAGTTCTTGATAAGGATTAAAAGCTAATTTACCTCTTTTTTTTTTTTTTAATCATGAGGTAAACATCCATCCTTAAAAGGATGCCATAACCAAAAGAATCACAATGCTTGCTTTGGATTTTTCTCTTAAATATTTTTCATCATCCCTTCTGTCCCTCATCTTTTCAATAGTGGGTTCCAGGAGGTTATGAAAGCCATAGCCAAAACTAGTTTTTTAATTGATTCTGGTTGTTCTTTGCTTGCAGTGCCATTTCTTCAGATTGTAAATTGAGCTACCTAGCTTTTGTCCCTTTCTTCTCCTTTCTTCTGTTTTTATTGTATATATTTCTGTCCTGGTTTGGCCAGCCACTAAGATACTATACACAAAATAGTTTCCATGGTGTTGATCATATAAATGCCATTTTGTAAATTTAGGAATAAGTTAGTGTCATCTGCCACCAAAGATTTGTTCCACAAGAAGCTAATTTAAGAAGGAATATTGTGTAACAATCCTATTACTAATTCCTGAAATACCCTTTTCTCACAGCATTTCCCTAATCAGAAACTACAGGATATGAGAAAACCTTAATTTATCATTCAGCATTCACCCCTTCTTACTTCGAGTCTTCAATATCATTTTCTACACATTTTTAGTAAATTAATATTTTCATGTCAGGTTGTGACAGGTGACTTGATATATCCATAATCAGCATAGTCTCACCTAGAAGTGATGATTAGAGAAATAAACATGCTTTCTCCCATTCTAACACTCTCCCATTCTAACACTCTCCCATATCTAACAGAGTCGATATACAGTTTATATCTTAGAATCTAATGTTCATCACACAAAACTAAAACATTCAGATATTTAATAAAAGTTAGAAGTGTCTTTTTTTGTCTTTTCAAGTAAGCTACCTCACTAGCTCTCTGTTTTAGTATACACTTATGAGAATCAAGTCAGTTCAATACAGATGTTCTGCACAGACATTTAAAGAACATTCACTAGAATGTTCTCTACCAACATTTAATTTATTCAAAGACTATACTAATGTGAATTGACAGTTTTTTAAACTGGTGTGTCTTATTTCATTTAAAATTATGATCTTGAGATATATTCATTTACCTACAAATGATGCAAGTTTATCCTTCTGTATGGCAGACTAGTACTTCATTGTATATAAATACCACGTTTTCTTTATCCATTCGTCTGTCGATGGGCATCCGGGCTGTTTCCAAGATTTTACTGTTGTGGATTGTGTTGCTATAAATATGGATATGCATCTGTTACTGTGCTATGATGCTTTTAACTCCTTTGGGAAGATACCTAGAAGCTAAATGGCTGGGTCTAGTAGACCATCTAGTTTTAATTTTTTGAGGAATCTCCATACTGATTTCCATAGTGGTTGTACCAGTTTACACTCCCACCAACAATAGAGACGGTTCCTTTTTCCCCACAACCTTGCCAGAATTTGTTACTTGTTGATTTTTTTTTTTTTATGATAGCCATTCTTTCTGGAGTGAGATGAAATCTCAGTATTGTTTTAGTTTGAATTTTTCAAATGACCAGTAATGTTGAACTTTTTCTCATATCTTGGTTTGGTGTTTGTACTTCTTCATCTCAGAAGTACCTGTTCATTTCAGATGCCCGTTTTTGGATTGGGTCTTTAAATGTAGGGGTCTAATTTTTTTTAAGTTCTTTATATATTTTAGATATTAGCCCTTTGTTGGAGAAACAGCTGTAAAAACTTTTTTTTCCCATAAGTTGTGTCTTCACTCTGCTAGTGGTTTCTTTTGCTGTGCAAAAGCTTTTTAATTTGATGTGATCCCAGTTGTTTTTTTTTTTTCCCTACTGTTTCCTGTGTGATCAGGGTTTTGTTCAAAAAGTCTTTGCCTACACCTCTTCAAGAGTTTTAGCTATTCTGTCTTCTAGCAGATTGTTTCTGTTTTTGTATTTAGAGCTTTGATCCATTTCAATTTAGTTTAGTGCATGGTGAAAGATACAGGTCTAGGTTTAGTTTCGGCATATGGAAAGCCAGTATTCCCAGCACCATCTCTTAAAGACCCTTTCTATCATTGAAGGTGTTTGGCCTCTTTGAAAGGTAAGGTGACTGAGTGTGTTTGAAGTTGTTTCTGCATCTTCTAATCTTTTTCCATTGATCCTCAGGTCTGTTTTTTTTGGGGGGGGGTGTTGTTTTGTTTTGTTGCCAGTATCATGATGTTTTTATCATGGTAGCTTTGTCGTATAATATCAAGTCAGGAATTGTAATGCCCCCTGCCTTACCTTTGTTGCCTGCACTTGCTTTTGCTATTCTGTGTCTCTTCTGGTTCCAAACAAATTTTAGGATTGTTCTCTCTAGTTCTGTGATGAATGCTATTGGTATTTTGATGGAAGTTGCGTTAAATCTGTGTAACAGTATTGGAAGTATGGCCATTTTGACTACATTTGTTCTTCCTACCTAAGAACAAGGAATATCTCCATTTTCTGATACCCTCTTCCATCTCCTTTTTTTCCAGTACCGTAGTTTTCAATATAATGGTTTTTATTTCCTTCATTAGATTTGTTCCTAAGTATTTCATTTTTCTTGATGCTATTCTAAAAGATGTTACCCCTAATTTCAGTGAGTTTATTTGTACAGGAGTTTATTTGTACAGGAATGCTTTCGTTTTTTGCATGTTGACTTTTATCCTGTGCTGTACTACCAAATTGGGTGATTTTAGGAGTCTTTTGGTGGAGTTTTGAGGGTCTTCTATGTTGCATGTCATGTCACCTGCAAATAATGATAATTTAACTTCTTCCTTTCCTATCCTTATTCATTATTTTTTTTTCTTGTCTAACTGTTCTGGCTAATATTTCTAGAACTGTTTTGAACTGGAGTGGTGATTGTGGACATCTTTGTCTTGTTCCTGATTTTAGAGCGAAAGCTTTCAGACTCATCCATTTAGTATGAGGTTGGCTGTTGGTTTGTCATAGATGGCTTTTATCAGATTGAGGTAAAGACCTTCTATTCCAATTTGCTGTAGGCTTTTTATTATGAATGAGTGTTAGACTTTGTCAAGTGCTTTTTCTGCATCTATAGAGATGATCTTGTGGATTTTGTCCTTCTATTAATGTGGTGTATTACATTTATTGATTATGCAAATGTTGACCCACTGCTGCATCCCTGGGATGAATTGTACTGGATCATAATGTATAATCTTCTTGATGATTTGCTGCATTCTATTTTTCAGTATCTTTTTGAGGATTTTTTCATCTGTAGTCATTAGATTGGCCTGTAGTTTTATTTTTTGACTAGATCCTTCTTTGGCTTTGGTATCAAGGTAATCCTTCCTTCCAGGAATGAGTTTGGGAATATTGCTTCCCTTTCAGTGTCACTAGAGAGTTTGAGGAATAGTGGCATTAGATCTCTAAAGTTCTTGTAGAATTCAGCAGTAAATCTGTCAGGTCTTGGGCTTTTCTTTGCTGGTAGGTTTTTAATTCTTCAATTTCATTGATTGACACTGGTTTATTTAGAATTTTTGTATCTTCTTGGTTCAGCTTTGGTAATTCATATGTATATGGAAATCTATTACTTCTGTGTTCTCCATCTTATTAGATTACAGGTTTTCAAAGAATATATTGATGATCTTCTGGATTTCTGCCAGATTTGTTGTAACTTTACTCTTCTCATTCCTATATTTCTGCTATTACTTCTGTGAAGCTGTTAACTTCTGATTTTCATTGATTATAGTTAATCTTATGTTGTTCTTCTTTGCATCATCTAGCAGCTGCTGGATGGATTTTTTGTGGTTCCTTGCTATTTTTAAGAAGTCTTTCATTTGTTGATCACTAATCATAACTCTGTCTCTTAGATCTCATAGTCTGTCTTCACATTGGTTGATTCTGCTATTAATACTTTCAGTAGAATTTTTAATCTCTTGCATATCTGTTCGAATCTGTTTTATGAAATTCAGTTCTTTCCTGTGTTGGGCATTCATGGTTTCCATCACTCTCCTAAGCTTCTCTTTTTTCACTTGTATTTACTCTTAATTTCACCAACCATGCCCATCATCTCTTTAATCATCTGTGTGATTATTTCTGGGTTTTTTCCCCCCTTGTTTCTTTTTTTCTGGGTGTTTTGTTTTGTTTTGTTTTCCCCTGGAGACTCATTCTGGTTTGTTATTTCCCCTTCTAGCATTTAAGAAAGTTCACCTCAGGGATAGGGGTTTAACTTAGCCATAAAGCACCTGCAAGTAAGTTAGTTCACCCCAATGTCTGCTATATTTGCCTTGGGTGAGCTGGAGGTCTGAGGTTACATCTTGCTTCCATGTTTTCTCATTTTCATTTTTTTATTTTGCTGGTGGTGGTGTTTTTGTTTATTCTACGCAATGATGCTTGTAAATTGCTTGTGGCAGGTAACTTTATTAGTAGGGTCAAGACGTATTTAGAAAATGACTATTTTTTAGAGATCTCTTCTAGGCATAATTGACTCTTGGCCTTTGAATGTGTCCCTCAAGAGACAGAATCCTGCCTCTTCTATTTATTAGGAATGAGAAGTTGCTGCCTATATGGCCTAACACCCAGTTGTTTGGTAATGTACTGATATTGTTTATGGTCCCCTGACAGTCTAGCTATTGGCATCAAGGAAAATCAATTGAGCACAGCAAGTGTGTCAGCTTGGCTATAGTACAATCACCGATAACATCAAACACATGCTGGAAAATAACAAAATGCAATAACTAAAAATTTGCCACTCTTAACCATATATACAAGACTTTATAGCTATATAGCAAATCTAAGGCAAATCAGAAAATTTTATACAGTGAATATCCATTCAATAGAGTGTTTTACCCTAAGGGAAGAAAATTAAAAGGGAGACTAGGATGAAATAGGGAAGTAAAAGAAAAGAGATTAGAACCAAGGCTAAAGGTCAGAGGAAGATTGGTCAAGCTTCAAGAAACTGGTGAATAGAGACAGAAGGAAAGGAAAGAATTAAAAAACCAAAACAGAGATAAAACAAAAAAACTACAAACTGTTCACCCTCACAAAGAAACAAAAACAGAGTCCAGATCTATGCTGGGTAATCCCAACAAGCTGGCAGTAGTATTAGTGCATGGTATTGGTTCTGGGACATTGAAATCCTTGGAAGTTTAGGCTGAACCTCCCCTGTGGTCATGGGCTCAGGGCCTGAGGTGTTTACCTTATAACACTGAGTCTCTTGCCAGCCTGCCCACAAGCTCCCTGACTGCGGACGTCTCCCATGATTGTCCCTTACTCAGTCACTGTGGGAGTCCTTAGATGAAGCCAACTTGAGGCTGCTTTGAGTCGTGGGCTCAATTGACCCTCTCTAAAATGTCATCTGATAAAACACACTCTCCAGAGGACACAGCAGGAGCTTTGCCTGGAGCACTCTTCAGCTGCTGTAGCACACAGCATCCACTGCTCCATCACACTGGCACATGTCTTCCTAGAAGCCTCTGGAGTTGCCTGCTTTCACTACGTCTCTGTAGATTCCATCTTCCTTTTTGGTATTGCGGGCTGTTTCTTTAGTATCTCTCCTTCTTTCCTTCCCCAAGTTGTTACTTTCCAGTGTCTATATTCCAGACCTTGAGGAGGTTGATGTTTTGCTGCTTACTGCTTCACCATCTTCCTTGAAGTCTTCATTGGACAGTTTTTAAGTCATGTTAGAAAAGTTGTTTCATTTTTTACTAACTTGGCTTTCATTGTCTTCAGGGGTCTCAGAGATTATAGATCATTTAGCCTAAGAACAGTAATAACAGTGAATATCATTAAGCATTTCTCTTTGCTTAGTATTTAAAATACATTTTCCTTTTGTCCAAACTCAGTGCAAGAAAGCTGTTGAACCCCTGTAACATTAACTTTGCTGTCAAAAATATCGAAATCTCAAGTTCATATAATTTTATTTGTTTTCATGTTTTTCCTCTTATTTTCAAAATTCTTTGAAGGTATGGGTTTTCTTGTATGTTTGTTTTTATTTCATATTTTCTTTCCTTTCTAAAACTTCTTTGTTATTGGAATTGACTCAGTTTTGAATATTTGAATTTCTCTGAACTTGACATTGTATCCTTTTTTTAAATTTGATTTTAAAGATAGTAAAATCCAGCAAAAGAGAATGAAGTCAATCAAAACAAAGCAGAACTGGTACAAAACTTCAAAGCAAGATACTAGGAAAACAATAGCTACTATAGTATATCTTGTTATCTTCACAATAGTTGACCATTCCATCCGGTATAGTAAAATCAAACCAAAAACAAAACAGAATAAAACCAATCAAAACAGAATGTGAAATAAAGCAAAAAAAAAAAAATTAATCAGAATAAAGCAAAACAATGAGAACAATATTGGGCCTCAAAGACAAGGCAGAAGGGAATTCTCCCATATTTGCTACACTGCATACTGTCATCTTCCCAAGAGATGCTCAGACTGCCAGCCGCAGGCCTGCAATATCAACCAAACAATACAAGCATTTAGTTGCTTTACATACCTTACTTGCTATCAACTTAGCCAGTCCTCTGAACTAGCAGGTTGCTTGAGGGGGTGGGAGGGTATTCTTGATTCTCAGCCCGGATGCCAGAAGGCTTACGGGAAGCACAGATCTTTCTCTTCCTGGAGTCTGTGCCAGTCGCACACCACTCACCAGGAAGGCAGGCTGGTTGTCTTCTGGTTGGATCGTCCCTGACCCAATATGGCAGGTTCTCGGAAGGCACAGATCATTCTCTTCCTGGAGTTCATGCCAGTCACACCACTCACCAGGAAGGAAGGCTAGTTGTCTTCTGGTTGGAACCTCCCTGACCCAACATCTGTGTCTGTTTCTTAATCTTTTTTTTTTTTTTTTTTTTTTTTTTTTTGGTACTGGGGATCAAACTCATGACCTCACACACTTGTGCCACTGACCTATATCTCTGGCCCTTGTTTCTTTATCTTTAAAATGGGAGTAATAATAACTTCCATATCATAAAGTAACTGTAAAGCTTAAATTGTATAATAAATTGAGGTCACTGAGAACCATGTCTCACATATAAACACTGCATAATTATTAATAATTATTGATAATTAATTGCGTAATTATTTTTATTTTGGTTCCAACTTCCTATAATATACCTACAATATTTTTTTAACTTCATAGTGTAAGCATTGAGAAGTATTTTTATCACTATTATGCATACAAAGTTTGGAAATTTTCATGGTACTTACGAACTCTCTGCCACTCTCAAAGAATGACTATGTATGATATAGAATTCACCAAGAAAGTGGGCATTCAGCCTACTCTATAATTATTGTACATTTACTGTATTATTAATAGAATGACTCATTGTTTTATTTCATTTATGCTAAGAGATTTTACTTGTAAGTTTTGGTGAGCTATATAAAAAAACAAATCATTACTCTAGATAGTTATGACAAATGCTTAGTATTACACATCTATTAGATTATTAGGTTCCTAAGAAAAATAACACTTCATACATCTACAAACACAAAATTTCATATTTCTTTCCTGAAAGAAGAAGGACTCCAGATAAAATTTCCATTTAAAAAAAATCTTCCATTTCACACTTATTAAATCTACATAAGCTATCTCATAAAATTGTTCTGAGAAGTATGAGACCTATATAAAAATGCAAACAAAAAGGAGAGATTGTTCTTGTGTTTGTGTTTATATTTGTATCATTGTATTTAACAGCAGATGTCATGGTCATTTGTTATATAGTTTACATAGAATCCATTAAGTATGTCAGCTGTTTTGCCTCCTAATTAATTGTTGATAAGTATGAGACACTTTTGCACTTACAGAAAAGAAATAAATCATGTCTAGGAAATGTAGATGCATTGGACATCTGTTGTCTTCTCTATCCAATAGTAATTAATAAAAAGTATTTAACATAATCCCACACAATGATTGTAAGATCAGTGTTCAAGAACAGCTGTTGTTTTTAAAAAAAAAAAAAAAAGCAGCTGTTGTACTACTACATCTGATTTTGGGAGATTGATGCCACTGGTGGGATAATTAAGAAAGTTTTTATTTTCTTTTTGCTTTTAATGTCTTGTTAAAATCCAAACCTTTGTGAATTTCTCTCCATGTCTCTATATGTGTTTCTCCCTCCCTTCAAGAGGCAGGGAAGGAGGAAGAGAGATAAAGCAAGGAAACCCCTGTCTTGTTCAAAACAATTAACATATCTTCTGTAATATACAAGATTTTTGTAAATACTTGAATGTAGACCAACTCTTCCAAAGGGATGTATTTTTTACCATATATTTTGATATATATGGTTTAATATGGCCTCAAACTAATGTCATCCCTGAGACCTATGAGAAAGCA
Organism: Dasyprocta punctata; assembly: GCA_004363535.1. Taxonomy (NCBI): domain Eukaryota; kingdom Metazoa; phylum Chordata; class Mammalia; order Rodentia; family Dasyproctidae; genus Dasyprocta; species Dasyprocta punctata. Next base: position 98,810 of record RJWM01002104.1, on the reverse strand, counting down.
AGTGGAAAAACACTCGAATTTAAGGTACATTGAAATTCTACATAAAAATAAACATTTGCTCACACTCAAAGATGACAAGCCACACTGTAATACAATCTAACATAAAGGATAATCAGCTGGAATATTCCTGAAACTTCAGGCAGTAGAACAAGTCAAAAGAGAAATGATGATTGGGGGAGGTTTTGTGGTTGGTTTTGGTTTTTTGTTTGTTTGGGTTTGATTTGATTTGGTTTGGATCGACTCAATTCAATTTGATTATGGGCCCATGGATTCAACCCAGGGGCTTGGGTACTTGCTTTCCTGTTAAGCTATATCCCCAACCCTTTTTTTATTTATTTATTTTTTTTTTTGAGATAGCATCTCAGAAGGTTGCTCAGTCTGGCCTCAAAGTTTGTTTCTTTTGCCAGCTTTACAAGTAGCTGGAATTCCAAGTCTGCAAAATTATTGTTTCAAGAAAAAAAGATGGAATACAAAATATTATGTAACAGAAGAACAAAGCATTAATTAAAAAAAATTTGGAAGAGAACCAAATTAAACTTTATTCATTATAGATATGTCCCTAATAGAGTATAAATTGTTTTTATAAATTGAGAAGTTAATTATTGGTCCCTAATCAAATCATATAAAGCACCCTGTTTTATAGGTGCTAGGAGTTATCTGCTGCTGTATTATAGGACAGGACTCTGGGATTAGATAAGATGCTTCCATCTCCTAAGAAATTTACTACTTGGAATTTTTCTAGTTTGATGTTTTTGTACATCTGTTCATAAAAGACACCAGGAAAGACTTTAAATATCTATACTATAAAGGTGTTGTATGTGTGTATGTATGCATGCATGTATGAGAAGCTAAATTCAGGGCCTGGTGCATGCTCAGCAACCACATCACCAGTGAGCTATACTCACGTACCCCTACCCTGACCTTTTTTTGTTTGTTTCTGTGTTTTTTTTTTTTTTTTTGAAAGCAGGTCTCACTACATTGCCAGACTAATCTCATGATTCTCCTGCCTATTCCTCCTGGGTACCTGGAGCTACAGTACAACAGGCATATACCACAGTACCCAGTTGAATGACTTTTATTTTTAATCACTTAAATTGTACTTGAGCTGGGCATGGTAGTCTGTAATCACAGCTATGCCAGAATCTGAAGAGGTAGGATGTTAAGGTCAAGGCCAGCCTGGGCAACTTACCAAGACCCTTTCTCAAAATTAAGGGAATAAACAAGCTGTGCATATTGCTCAGTGCAGGACCCTGGGTTCAGGCCCCAGTATCCCCCCAAAAAACAAAAAAGAATTGTACTTGGAAAAATTTTTTAAAACTGCTTCTATCATGTAGGATGCTGTAGTGTATACCATTCACAACTGCATTCCTGTTGTCCTTATGATGTAGTTTCTAGGTGATGGTTAATTTTCATTTCTTTACTTCGATTTATTCAAGGACCAAATATATTTTCATGATGAAGGAGGGAATGTTTTCCTGATATATATTTCTTAGGTACATATTTTTTTTTAAAGATTTGCAATTTTCCTCACTAATAATGGATTTTTCAAAGGTTTTTTTTTTTCATCTGGTTTTGTTTTGTTGTGGGAGTCACTGATACTTAAGATAATCTTAGACCTGGAAATAACTCAGCGATAGTCTTGCCTAGCATTTATGAGGCGCTGGGTTTGATCCCCAACAGCACAAAGTAGAGTCACTATTGTGTAGTCCTTTTAAATCAGTTTAAAGAAAAGATCATTTAAAATCTCCAAGTACTAACAAACCACAGTTTTATAATGAACTTAAGCAAAGATCTATTTGAATGATGTTACTGTGCCATTTTTGGACCTTTGTTCATGATTCACTGATTCATAGCACCCTCCAAATTGTTCCTGTTTTGGAGGTCTTTTTGAAAAAATATTTTTAAGGCCAAGGGATATAGCTCAGTGGCAGTGGCACAGTGCCTGCCTGGCAAGTGTGAGGTCATGAGTTTGATCCCCAGTACCAAAAATATTTTCTTTTTTTTTTTTTAAGAAAAGTGTATTTATTTCTCACTGATTTTAATACTTCCTCAGTAAAATTACAGTACCATGTGTTTATCTCCTGATCAAAAAAAAAAATTAGTGAAAGCCATATGTAAAACAGGTTATCATTGAAAAAATAGTTGGGGACTAGGCTCTGACTCGGTGGTAGAGAGCTTGCCTAGCGTATAAGACCCAGATTCCAATTCCCAGCACCACAAAAAAATATATATATATATATATATTATATATATATATATAATATATATATATATATATGCTTTCAATGATCGTTTTTAATGAACTAGTTTTTAATCAAAACTAGTTTTCCAGCTTATAGTTTTTTTTACTTTAAAATGTATTTCTAAATTACATATAGAATCAGTTTGCCTGAAATATTTTATTAAGATATTTTCTTCTTGATAGCCCACATGATTTCTATCACCTTTCTATCTCTATATGAAGTATAGTCTGTAACCTGGAGCCAAGACAGTGACCTAAAAAACACATGTGAAAGTAAAGTGATGGAGAGACTATTACAAGACTTTCATTCTCAAATAATCTTGTAATGAGGGGAGATGAGAAAGGGCAGGGAGACTAACTGGATTCCTGCAGGGCATGGTATGAGAACTGCTTACGTATTTCTAGCTCATAGCCACTGTGGACCTAGCTGGTATTGTCCCCTTTACACAGATGAGGAAACCGGATCTCTGAAATGTCAAGTGATTCGTCCAGAGTTCTAATTACAGCCCAGATCCAGCTAACTCCCAAAGCCTTACATTCTTTCCACAGTATAACTCTTAGATCTTGGAACTAGAATGGGCCTTAAAAATAATACAGTTTAAGATTCCTGTTAGAAGACAGAGGCTGAGATTAGTAAAGTGACTATCCCAGGTTACTTACCACTTAATGAAATTCTGTACTGAACATAAAGAATTCTTAATTGTTTCTAAAATTATTTTTGCCAGGCATGGTGGTGCATACCTGTAATCCCAGCACTTGGGAGGCTGAGGTAGGGCATCGCTGTGACCTCAAGGCCAGGCTGAACTACATAGTGAGATCCACTCTCAAAAAAAAGCAAATAAATATGTGTGTGTGTGTTATTTTTAACAAGAGATGATTCTGTAAAGTACAGAAATAGCACTGCCTTTATTTTAAAGTATTTTTAAACAAAATAATAATGCAATTAGGAAGTACCATACATACTGTATTTGTTTGCTATTGCTGCTGTGACACATTGCAGAAACTTGTTACCTTGAAACAACAATGAATTTCTTATCTTACAGTTCCAGAGAGCAGAGATTAAAATCAAGGTATTAGCCTGACTGAAGTCTTTCTGGAAGGTTCCAGAGAAAACCTCTTTTCTTGCCTTCAGACCAGCTGCATTCTTGCCTTATCTCTCCTTCCTCACATCATTCATTCACATTCTTATGGCCAACTCTGACCCTCCTACTCTTCTCTTATAAGGCCCCTGTGGTTACATTGGACCCATCCTGATCATCTAGGAAAATCACCCTGTTTCAAAATCTTTAACTTCATCACAAGACCCTTTTACTACAGAAGATAGCATTCAGTTTCTACAGATTAGAATGTGGACACAGGGTGGGCATCATTCTGTCCATTGCATTTATACATGCCTATATGAGCTTTCGTATAACAACACATACATTAAAAACTTCCTCATTCCGGTTCACCTAGGAATAAGCCATTCTAGACAAATAAGCTTTCTGTTTCCTTACATCCAAATCATATCTTTGAAATTTCTTTTATTTTTGGAAAACGTTCTAAAAGGTACTCACTTCCCTTTCTCCTAAAGGAATGATTGCTGTCACTATAAGCATCCGTTACTAAGCTGTGCTTCAAATACAACTGTAAATGCAAATGTAGTTGTTTGAAACACAGAATTCAGTGAGTATTAAACCCTGCAGTGAACCTGGATTTACTTTAAAGTGATTGTTCCATCATTTGGTTCTTTGTCAAGAATGTGAAACAAAGAATGTATACATTCCCAGCCCTATACATCATAATGTGATGGCCTTTCTGCAAAACTGAGTCAGAAATCAGAGCAGTCTTCTCTCCAGTGAGGGAAGGAAAAATGTATTTTCTCAGCTCTAAAAAGCTCCTCTAAAAAGCTCCTTTGCTATTTGTCAGTACTTAAAACTTTTCTGTTTTCTGAATGACTAATGTCTAAGGACCACAGTCAGCCCCTTATCATTTTGTATGTATTCTTTTCATTTCCCCCATGTGGTCTGGAAGAGAATACTGGCTGTTTCAAAAACTTTCACTAGTTAATTATTTGCCTTAATTGTGGAACATCACTTTCTCTGATATAACCAGTCCAAACGTTTTTAGGTTCTGTTTTGCATTTAAATAGAAAACAATAAAAATATTTATGTTAGAGTACTTGGAATATAGTGAGTACTTACTAAGTACTCATTATGTTTTATTATTGGTTTAATTTTTAAAATCACTTCTGAAATAATTTTAGGAAATTTTAGTAAAGTAGCATGAAACAGAAAGATGCAACATCTTCTGCTTCCTCAAAATATTCTCCACAGTTTTCTAGCATTTGCTTTTAAATTGTGGTTCTAAGATGTTCTTTTGTCCAAAAGCACAATAAGATGTTATAACTCATCAGAGAGATACTTGTCTGTTGGAGCACTAGCCTGTACTGTATTTACATTTGTTTAATAGATGGCTCCTTCTATATGCCAGGTACTACATTAGACATCAAATGAAAGAAAACACTTAATGAATGATCCACAGTGTGATGAGGTCTTCCTATGGCAAATGTAATAGTAAAATTAGGGATATGATGTGAAATTTTGAATAGATCATGATTTACCGTGCAATAGATAAATGTGCAACATTTCTTAACGCAATATGAATTTTTATACCTTTGAAAGGTGGTAGTTATGGAACTCATTATTACTAGAACATGTAGAAATAGTCAGCCTGCCTGTTTAAGTTACTAACAACTTTCAAAAGAGAAGTTGACAAGCATCACCAAGGTAGATCCTTTTCATCCGCATTATAAAACATTTCAGCATAAAACATTGCCCAGAAAATTCACAAGATTCTTTGCAAACTCATGCTTTATTATTTTTTATTACTTTTTATCCAGCTATATACCTCAGTTTCAGTTTTAATGAAATGTCTCCACTTAAAACACCATTAAAGTCAACAGTAAAACTAAAACAATAATCTTTAATTTAAAAATGGGCAAAAGACATGGTAGACCATAGAGGTTGTCTAGATAGCACATAAGCACATAAAAAATTGTTCAACATTATTACCAATTGGAGAAATGCAAATTAAAACTATGGTAAAGAATCACTATACCCTAACGAAATAGCTAAAAGCATGCCAATTACACCAAATGTTGTCAAGAATGCAGAAAAATTGGATCATACTGCTAATGGGAATCTAAAATGGTATAATCACCCTAGGAAAGAATATAATAATTTCTTATTACACTGAATATGAGTTTTTCAGTAAATGTAAGTAAAGCACTTACCTGTGTTCTGGAAGCAAATGATTGACCTGTCTTAGTTACTTTTTCATTGCTGGGACAAAATACCCGACACCTACAAGTTAAAGGAGGGTTTACATTGGCTCATGGTTTGTAGAGGTTTCGGTACAAAACTGACTCCAATGCAGGGCAGCATGGCAGAGGTAAAACAGTCCACAGCAGGACAGGCAAGAAGCAGCATCAGTGAGCCTTCTTTTCCTTTTTATTCCATTCAAGCTATAAGCTTATTGGTTGGTGCCACCTACACCCAAGTGTGGGCTTTCCCATTATCCACACCCAGAACTATGCTAAACCAGTCAGTTGACTGAAAAGCCCCACCTATGAGCACATGAGGCTTCGTAGGGACATCTACATATACACCATAATAGAATCCAGGTAATTATGAAAATCCTCAATTTACAGGCAGTTGATCAGAAGTTCTGGAGATTCAGACTTGGAATTGGCATCTAAAGTAGGAAGCAGTCTTGTGGGGCTGAGCCTTTAACCTGTGGGGTCTGACCTAACTCCAAGTAGATCATTATCATAATTGAATTAAACTAGTTGGTATCAAATTTGTTGTTGGAGGTAAATTCTGTCCCACATTTGATCACAGAAGTGTCCCATATATGAGAATAAGAAAAACCATTCGGTTTTCCTTATCATGTGTAAACACAATTGTCCTTCATTGACTAAATGGTTAAACAGTTGGTACATCCATGCTGTGGATACTACTCAGCAATGAAAAGGAACAAATTATTGACACACCATGGATGGATCTCAAGGGAATTATTATGCAAAGTGCAAAGAGCTAATATTAGCAGTTACATAGTATGTAATTCCATTTCTAAAGCCTTTTTGCTGTGACAGCATTTTAGAGAAGAGAAGCAGTTGTGGCTATCAAAATAGCACAAAGGATATTTGTGATAGAACTGTTCTATGTCTTGACTCCAGTGATGATCACACACTTGATAACAAGTAAATATGTACATGCACGAGTGCACATAAAATCGGTCAGATCTGGGAAAGGTCAGTGTACTGTATTACTACCATATACTTCAGCAAGTTGTTTCCTTTGGGAACAGTTGAGTGAAGGATATACAGTACATGGTTTCTGTCTTACAATGGAACCTATAGTTTACAAACAAAAAAAGAAAACAGATGACAGACATTCAGGCTGGGTGGAATATTAGCTTTTCAGATTCGTAAAATTGTATGCAAATTCTGGCTTTGCCACTTATCACATGTAAAACCTTGAGCCAGTTCTTTAATGTTTCTGTGCCTCAGTTTCTTCTTTTTTAAAGTGGATGCAGTATTTCCCTCAACTTGCTTTAAGGGTTAACTCAAACTAACAAGCTAATATCTGATAGGTTTTTTAAATGTTATTAATTTACAGGCCACTCATCATTTACATTGGATCATAAAAGTATTTTGTTCTTTCACTTTCAACCTTTCACTTGTATCCTATCACTATTAAAAGGGTAGGCAGACTGACTTCTCTGAGGAAATTTTAATATTAGGTACTGTTTCATTTTAATATCATTAAGTAGTCTCTGTCTCTGTTCCTTTCATGAGGTTTACTCTTGTTCTAGTTTCCTGAGTTGAACACTTGTTAACTGTCATTCTTCATGTCTAATACTGTATATAGGGCCGGGGATTTAATTCATTGGCACAAGCACCTGCTTGACAAGTGCAAGGTCATAAGTTCAATCCCCTGTACCAAGAATAATAGCAATAATAATAATAATAATAATAATAATACTGTATATACATTTGAAGCTGTAGATACTTGTACCTCTTTTATGAAACTGCTGTTTTGGCTAGATAACAAATTTTAATATTGGTAACCAACATTTTCGTTGACATTTAACTATCAATGGGAGATGATTCTTTTTTTTCTTTGTAGAGTCATTTGTAAATCTTTTTCAGTTTTCTAAATACCAGATGGGGAGAACCTTCGTATGTAGGTTCTGACTTTTGTGTTTTGATCTTAATATCAGTTCTTCAAATTATCTCAAACTTCGTTTGTGGATTGGTATGTTATCATTTTGTTTTAAATGTTTGAAAAGAATATATACTCTTTAATTATTGATTGTAGAAAACCATCTTCAGTCAACTGATTTTATTTGATTGTTCACATCTTCAATATATGCCTTAATTTTCTCTTTCTGAGTCAAAATACACTCACAAGTTAAAGGAGGAAAAGTTTATTTTGGCTCAAAATTTGTAGAGGTTTCAGTTCGTAGTTGGCTGGCTCCAAAGCAGGTTGGCATGGCAGAGGGGCGTTGCAGAGGAGAAATGGTCTATGTCACATCAGGCAGAAGGCTGCAGCAGCCTTCCTTCCCTTTATATTCCATTCAGGATACAACACTATTAATGGGTGCCACCAGACACACAGGGTGGGGCTTCCCATCACCCACACCCAAAACAGTACTAAACCAATCAGTGGACCAATCTTGTGATCATGCCTTTAATCCACATTCACACACCTTTAACCCACATTCACACACCCTAGATTCAGCCACTTCCAAAAAGCCCTACCTATGAATGCATGAGGCTTTGGGGAGACATCTAGATACAAGCCATAACAATATCCTTATAATTTTTGGTCTAGTTGATTTATCAGTTACTGTAGTAAAAATCTGTGATTGTAGATGTGTCATTTCTCATTTTTCTGCCAATTTTTACTTTGTATATTTTTTATGTCATTGTTAGGCATAACAGATTTCAGGATTGTTACTATTTCTTGATGCTAAATATGTAAGTCATTTCATCAAAATGTGTTGATTCTTTTTTCCTAACAATGCTTTTTGCCTTAAACGTGTTTTTTATCTCAGTAATATAGTCATTTAAACTCACTTTATTTAGTGTTTACTTGTCCATGATTTAGAATCATCAGAGGAGACATTTTTCTCCCCAGCCCAGAGCCCAGGCTTTCCCAGACAAGTTTTTTTTGCCACCTCTTGCTTGTATAGGGCTTATCTTTTTCAAGTCTGTCCATTTACTGAAAAACTAGCCATTAAAGTAGCTTACTTTATGTAAATGGTCTCAGTTCAAATCCCGTGCACATTTTTCTTGCTTTAGAGCCATTTTTATTTTGAAGTCTGAGAACTCAGACCAGAATTCTAGTCTTTGGAACATGCAAGATTATTTTTATATTTCAGCTTACAAATTTGAGAATTTATAATCATAATATTAATAAGTAGCATTAAAATCTGTTTGTTTCCTATGTAAGACTCATGTAGCTAAAACTAATTTAGACTTAATTGTCTTCGATTGAAGTTTTAAAATAATGTAACTATTTAAAAATTTAATGCAAGGAAAGAATAGTGATCTATCATAGGGAAAGGTTAGCTATACTAATAGTACTTCAAAATATAAAGTTTAATAAGGAAAAGGCTGTTAATTATAACTAATGTAGTAATAGAACTTACAGCAATCATGACTAATAGAAAAACTTAGTTTTATAAATTAGCCATTATTTAGATACATGCCTGAGTTCATATTTTCAAAACATATCATGAAAAATTCTTACTTTCTTTTTATTAGTTATTCCTATGTTTCGGGTTGTTGAATGTTAAAATTACATAACATTTTATATTTGAAATCCAACAAAAGTTATTTTTTAAATTCTTCAGAAGTCATAGTCAGTTTGTCTCTCATAAACATTCCTGTAATTGCATCAAGAGTAAATTCAGTCCCTGAAACATTACATAATACGACTTTTCATCAAAAGCATAATGTTATGGTTTTGCTCTTGGCGTTTAGTTTTCTGTTCCCAGAGTGATAGGTTATAGATGATGATGTTTGTTTATTGCTTATTCTCATTACCTAAGGAAAACACAAGTGTATTTTATCCAGTGGTCTGAGCTATTTTGTCTAACAAAATATGTATCTGCATTTGTTGTAGGTTACCTTCCGAACAAGAATCTATCACTGTAACATTAACAGCCAAGGTGTGATCTGTCTGGATATCCTAAAAGATAACTGGAGTCCAGCCCTAACCATCTCTAAAGTTCTTCTCTCCATCTGCTCACTTCTCACAGATTGCAACCCTGGTAAGACATCAACTAGTATTAATGTGGAACTCTCCTCAAGGTTTATATGTCAGATTTTAGAACTTGTTTACTGCTACTAATGCCACCATTAATATTACTGTTACTGATTTTAATTTTCTATACTGTATAATTATTTTATTTTTAAATTGGATCTTCTCATTAGGTTTTTAAAGACCTATTATTTGCAAAAAAAAAAAAGGAAAAAACATAATGTGATAAAAATTATTGAAAAATAATTTCAGATGAGAAAGTACGTTTCAAGAATGCCTTAAATTCTCCTGCCAAATAATAATAAAAATTCAAATTGAATAGCATAACCTTTAATTAGATGCCTACCACAAGATGTTAATTTGAGAAATACAGGCTTTTGAAATCTGATAACAACCAAGCAGCACCGTGTAGTTGTGATCTCTTGGCACCTTAATAACTGTGTGTCCTGATAAGCTATTAGAACAAAAAGCTAAATGGTCCCAAAGTAGGAAATGCAACTTCGCAGGAAAACTAAAGAGATTATTTATTGTCAGGCCTCTGTGGCTCCCTGCCATGCTTACCACTGAAAGTTCTTAGCCCTCCATACTCCTCAATGTGTGATTATGTGTCTGTTAACTAGAAAACAAAGCAACTGCCAATTGTTTACATATTTGGATTTTTTTTTTTAAATCCAAACCTGGCTATAGGATTTTCATCGATGTTCTCCATGGAAACATTGTTCTTTTTGAGTACTAGGTTAATAACCTTAACATTGAATGAAATTTCATCTTCCATAGTTAGGAATAAATTCTCTTCTACTTTTACGTATTTGTTATTTCTTGGTAATAAAAAGGTTTTTTAGGGGAAAAATGAAATAATTTAATAACATTGTAATGTATTTGCCATGTTTTTAACACTGAAAAGAAAACATAATTATGTAAGGTTATTAAGATAGCTTTTACAGTGTATCATACTTTACAACCACATAGAGAAGCCCAGTAATGCTACACTAAGTTAGAGCTGGTTTTGCCCTTTGGGTTCCATTATTCCTATTTCTGTCCACCTTGTCTCTGTGACTGTATAACTTCACTTAGAGGTAATGTTGCAAGACAGTTTTTTTTTTCTCCCTTTTGGTGATTTGAGGCTTGTCACTTTGAATCAGTTGTGTGTAAGAGCGTGTGCTCAGTTCAGGTCTCCTTGCTCGAAGAAAATGTGTCCATTTTTCCAAAGATTTCTCTCTGAAAAGATTACTGTTCGTTGAAGTAGTAGGGGATTTTAGAGTCTTTGGGAGTATTTTTTGGTTTTGGTGGTAGCAGTGGCAGTAATGGTTTTTGCTTTGTCTCAAAAAATTATAGGTGCATTTTACAAAAAAAAAAAAACTAAAATTGCTCCTGACTAAAGAAAATCACATAAATTTAAAAATAAAGAAACAAATTTTGAAAATAATACTATTAGTAGTAAGAATTAGCCTAAAAATAATGGGCCTTGCCGGGCTGGTGGCGCACGCCTTTAATCCCAGCACTTGGGAGGCTGAGGTAGGCGGAGCGTTGTGGGTTCGAGGCCGGCTTGGGCTACAACGCGAGCACAAGGCTGGCCTGAGCTACATAGTGCGACCCTGCCTCAAAAAACCAGGGCCGGGAGTTAGGCTCAGTGGCTTAAGCGCCTGCCCTGGCAGGCGCGAGGCTGTGAGTTCAATTCCCGGTGCCGCAAAAAAAAAAATAAAAAAATAAAAATAAAAAATAATGGGCCTTAAAACTAGAAACAAACTGGGAATGGTGGCACACCCCTGTAATCCCAGCATTCAGGGAGGCTGAGGCAAGAGGATCATTGTGAGTTCAAGACCAGCCTAGGCTACAAAGTGAGCTCAAGGCCAGCTTGAACTGCATCGTGAGACCCTGTCTCAAAAAGACCAAAAAAAAAAAAAAAATTACCCATGTGATACTAGAATAGAATAGTATCTGTAAAATCATGCTAATGTTAATCACACTTTAACACATATAAAAAGTTTTTTCAGCAGGGCATGATGCCTATAATCCCAGCATTTGGGAGACTGAGGCAGGAGGATTGTTTCAATTTTAAGGCCAGCCTGGGCTACAAAGTGAGTTCAAGGCCAGCCTGAACTGAATAGCGAAACCCTGTCTCAAAAAGACCAAAAAAAAAAAAAATTTATTTTTCCTAGTTGGTATCTAATTATGAATTTTGACTCTGCTAGATTCTTAAAAAGTTGTTTATTTTAAACAAGTTATATCCATTCTTTTGCTTAATAGACTTTACTTCCCACTGCTTTCTGGTGTGCTTTAAACCTTTGCAGGTATTTTTTTCTCCTTAGATTGAAATTGTACTTGAATCTAACCTGTTTTCAAATTGTCACAAGTATAAATTTAATGACTATGAATAAGGTTATTGTATGTTGAGCGTGTAATTTTGACACCAGTTATGCTTGCTGTCAGCTCAGAAATAGGCCTTGCATGATGATACATGTTTAACCAACTTTAAAAATTCCCTCACTTTTATCCCTACATAAACTAATTTTTAAATCTTTTTCGTGCTCCTCATACTTTACATTTGTCTTTTTCAAGACTCTTTGTTCCATAAATGTTATGTTATTTTAAGGAATAGCTGCACATCCTTATTAGGATGATATAGACAGACAGCAGATGATGGGTGTAAAAACCAACTTCACTAATATTGGTTGTGTGACTTTCGATCAGTCACTTCACTTTTCTCTCCCTTGGTTTCTTGTATAAAATGAAGAGTATAACCAACCTGGGTTCCTAGGAGTTCAAATTAAAGTGGTATATGTGAAAACCCTGTTTGTAAACAGTAGTATGTCGTTGTTGTTTTTCTCTGAGTGTTCAGAGCACAAAATGGACCTACAGTAGATGACTGATAACATCTACTTAGCTGAATTTGAGAGAAAATAGTATTGAATTATCCCTAGTACTATAACATCAGCACTGGCACTCCTGGATTCCATCGTACAAGCCCAGTCCTAAATTCATAGTGGTATTTGTGTTATCTCGTGAGGTAGATTCTCTCAAGTGACAAACATCCAGTCCACATGCTGTCAGCCAATTGATGGGTATCTGATCGATAATTATTATGCCCCCAGGGTGATGATCTGGTTGGATCAAACTTAAACCCTTCTTAAATCACCACTTAATATGGTGTCTACTGGACTTGGTATAGCACTCTTACATGTCAGGCACTACTTGACTACCAGAAATGGCTCTGACTGCAGCCAAGAAGAGTCACAACCAAGACAAACAGACGATAGTCAACTCCACTGGTCAGCACCACTTCCCACATTCTCAGGGTTTAGTCCTGCTTGGTGAACAAATTTTAATTCATAGATTGCCAAAGAATACCAGTAAGGAATCAAGTTTCCAGTTTTCATGAAATGCTGTTATTTGTAAATACTGCCTTCTCAGGTTACTATAAAATTTTAAGTTCTGTTCTATTAGTTTGATCTTTTGAAGTGTATTTTTGTTATTTTTAGATGTTTTATGGTATTCTTTATGAACCATGTTTCTTTATAAATGTTATTTAAAAATGTACAGGGTTTTGTTTTTTGTTTTTGTTTTTTATTCATTGCCAAAGATTAAATATACCAGCAAGTAGTGTAATCTGTAAATGATGTGTAATTTGGCTCTGGGCATCCAACCCTGGCCCTGTGTGTTTCTTTCTCCTGTCATCTGCCTTCATAAGCAACCAAGCAGAATTGTATAGGCAGATCATGTGAAAATGGTCAAAGCATGCTCACGAACATCTGCACTGTTCCTCCTCTTCTCATCCCCTTAGATTTATGCAAATCTTTCTTAGAACAAATAGAGCTAAGAGTGGTAACTCATTACCCTCAGCCTTCCACAGTGTTTCACCTGGAGATAAGTACAGCTGTAACTTCCTTGGAAAGAGCTTTGTTCTTCTCCAAGGGGCTGAGCAAAAGAGCAGAGGAGTTGGTTCTTACTGGCTCCTTTATACCTATCTGTGAAAGATCAGAAGAATGGCTCTTTCCTTATTCTCTAACATCATAGCTCTTTGTTTCAGATCACTTATAGCCTGTGTTTTAAAGAACTAATAATACATGCCTTTCTGTTTATTGTCTCTGATACCTTAGCTTTAGTTATTATTAATTGCTTGGCTTTGGCCTGATTATGATTAGATAGTGAATTGTCACTAGATCTTAAATTTTTATAATTTATAATGACCAGTGGTAGATGGGGACTGAAAAGTAGGATTAGTTCCACAAATTTGTATTATGTTTGTGTAAATTATACTATGAGTGTGAACTAATAGACTGATGAAAGGTAAAGACAACACTTTCAATAGAATTCCAGTGCTTACAGAGAAACAAGGACTTTGCATATCCCATTACACTAAAGAACTAACAATGAACAGTTTAACCAAAATTTAGGTAAATCTGTGAAAATGGTAAGCCTTAATGTTCTTAAAGCAGACTAACTTACCAGGAATGCAAAAGTAAATAAATAAAAATTTTTAGATCACCCAGTAAAGTTGGCTACATAGACACCAGGTGCCTACAACTTTTTTAAATGAGAAATTTATAAAATACAAATATATGGCCCAACATATAGCTATTGTTCAGGCTGTTTTTTTTTTTAGATGAAAAATTGGCTTTTCTTCTAGATCATTACAAGCTGAATTCCAAAAGTCATTCTAATCAAAGTTTCCAAACGTGGATGTAGATTGACTAATTGATAATCATCACTTTAACTTGTCTGATTCCCCTCAGCCCTTTTTATTTTGAGATAGGGTCTTACTAAATTGCCAAACTAATCTCAAACTTTGAGATCCTCCTGCCTCAGCCTCACAAGTACTTAGGACTGCAGGTTTGCATCACCATGCCTGGAGTCATTTAACTTCTCTTACATTTTATACAAAGAACAGAAAGCTTTAGCTATGGAGAGTTTCTGTGTTGGCCCCCTGTTGGTTAGGAAATAGCTGTTATTAATCAGTCTATCTGGATAATTTTCTTCTCATCATTTTCCAGAAAAGGTTTGTGACTTTAGGATATAGATGAGAGACAGTTTCATAACTGTCCTATATACCCTGTGGCTTTTCTGCTTGTGTGGACAAGTTTTTACTTCCCATAATTACCAGGTGATACATTCCCTGAACACCCAATCTGTTTAAATGAAAAAGAGCAGTAGCTCTTTGTTATTTTTTATAGGTCATTCTCTGGAAATACTGACCAACAAAATCTTTGTTTCTTTCACAGTTTACATACATATTGTTGGTAAGTTTGATTCTTTTAAATGTGGTTTTAAAAAACCAGACTTTACTTGTTTTTATATGGATTGTGTTAAAAACACACATTTGAAGTTCCATCCTTTCCTCCTACTGAAAGAAAAGGGTGTTTGGAGAGACTTGTTGTAAAGACAAAAGCAGAATTTTGTATTTATCATCTTCGTGTTTCTTTTTTCAGTTCCATTACCTTATTCCTGACCTACAGAATAGCTGTCAACTTTACTTGACCCAGACAGTTTTATTATAGACAGCTAACTTAGTAAAAATATCACAGGCAGTCAGACCAGGGCTAGGCCCTAGAGGGAAGGTCAGTGCAGAGAGTAAAAACATTACAGTTGTAACTAGAGGCACATCTGTGAAAGGCCAAACTCAAGACAAAGACTGAATGACCAGGTCTAAGTGTTTCCCCAAGGGATAAGCAATAAATTAAAGATTATACTGTAATTGGTGTCACCTGGTCCAATAAAGTCTAGCTAGACATCAGTCACACAGGTGGGTGACAAAGACCTCCTGATCCATCCTTTCCTAAAAAGGTCTTGGTTCTTTCCATGTACACTTGCTGTGTGACCTACTTCCCCAATAGGTCAATATTACCTAAGTGGCTGTATTTGTAATCTTACTGGTTGATCATAGTTTTGATTTACATTGTTTCCCCTTGTGATTGTGCACCGAAAATCACATTTTGCTGTGTAAAACTTCCTCTATACAGTGGGTCAGCAACAACCCACTTTCAAGTCCTCCGCCTGTCTCGCAGGAGCTATCTCTCTCAATAAAATTTTCTTACTCTTAACCCCTCTTGTTCCTTAAGAGTCATTCTTCAATTTGGGGGAACATAAATGAGATATCTAATATCTAGCAGTCTGTTTTGTTTTGTACTACATAGTTTCACTATGTAGTACAGGCTGACCTTGAACTCACTTTGTAGCCCAGGCTGGCCTCAAGCTCACAGCAATTCTCCTGCCTCAGCCTCCCAAGTGCTAGGATTACAGGTGTGCACCACCATGCCTAGCTAGCTTCAGATATTTTTTTTAAAAAGCTACAAAAGATAGCTTTTACTCCAGATAGCTCACTTGATACTTTAGTGAGAATTCCTCCTCACTGTTTTATAACTGAGACCAGGAGGAGGCTAAGGGTAAAAAATAGAGACCAAGACAAAGTGGCTGCCTTGGTTGCAGCCTTAAAAGAAATACACTCTAAGTCTGATTCTTGGGGATCCAAGAAGAGCTCAACACCTACACTCACCTTATACTGCTGCAGAAAACCAGGCCACCTTAGGAGGTACTGTGATAAAAACTGTCAAAACAAGAGGCCCTCTGAGCCATGCCCTGATTGCAAAGTTGACCACAGAAATTTGGGTTGCCTCATGAGAGGGAGGTCCCAAGGATTAAACCCAGCTTACCAGCTGGTCCAACAAGATGGAAGGGCCCTGGTGTACTCTGTCCTCTCCCTCTGGCCAGACTGTCATCTCCACAGAGAAGCTCTGGGTAATCATAACTATAGAGAGAAAAGAAACCAACCTATTGCCAGACACTGGTGTGTGTCTTTTGGTCCTTCTTTTCAACCCTGGCCTTCCTTCCAGCCATCGTATTTCAATGAAAGGACTCACTGGAAAGGAGATAACTCGGTATTTCTCACAACTCTTAGGCTGTAACTAGGCTGGCTTTCTCTTCTTCTATTCCTTTTTTATTATTCTTGAAAGTCCAATTTACCTTCCTGTGGAGAGATACTTTATCCTATTTAAATACTGTAATATACATGCACCCAGGTCAGGTACACTGCCTCCTCCTCATGGAGATACAAAATAAATCCTGAAGTATGAGCAGCTAAAGGTAAAATGGGAAGAACAATAAGGACTGCCCCAGTGCACATACATCTCAAAGGTCCTACTATTTTTCCTCGCCGTAGGCAATATCCTCTAAGGCCTAAAGTTAAAAGAAGACTATTGCCTATAATTGACAAGGAGTAAGGCTTACAGTCTGTCACAGCCCTTACAACACACTAATCTTGGAGGTTCAAAAACCCAGTGGAGCACAGAGATTGGTACAGGACCTTGGATTGTTAAATGAGGGAATAGTGCTAATCTACGCAGTGGTACCTAACCTGTACTCTCTGCTTTCTCAGATCCCAGAAGACGCTGGTTGGTTTTTAGTGTTCAATTTAAAACTTGCCTTCTTTTGTATTCTTTTCCATACACATTCCCAGTTTCTTTTCAGCTTTGGAATTTTTCATGACCAGTCCTCTCAACTGTCTTGGACTGTACTTCCTCAAGTGTTCAGAGCTAGTCCTCATCTTTTGGGACAAGTACTTTCCTACGACTTGTAGTGTTTTGAATTTTCTCTAGTCACAGTCCTGCAATATGTGGATGATATACTGTTATGTGCCCCCTTAGAAGAGCTCTCTAACCAAGGCACACATGCTCTGCTGAATTTTCTAGCAGACAGGATATAAAGTCTCTAGGTCTGTCACAACTTTGTAGCCTTGAGGTAAAATACTTGGGCCTTATCATATCTAAGGGAACACAAAGGATGAGGGAAGAGAGGATTAAATCAATACTTTCCTTCCCACAGCCTAAGACTCTAAAACAGCTAAGAGGAAGAATTACAGGCTTTTGTTACCTTTAGATAGCAGTGTATGGTAAAATCACACAACCCCTCTGTCAGTTTATAAAGGAAACCCAAAAGGCAGATACCCGTATTTTAACCTGGGAACCTGATTCCCAAACTGCATTCTAAAAGCTTCAACAAGCTCTTCTATGTGAAGCATAAAAATTTGTTACCTAAGCGAGTTTCAGTCCAGAGTCTATAAAAGCAAACTCTTATTTCTGTCCAATGATATTTCAGGAACAACGGAGGTTAAGGGCAGAATATATACATACATATATGTGTGTATATATATATATATATATATATATATATATAGTGCCTGTGTGCTATAGCACTGTGGCTACCATAGCTCTCCTGGTACCAGTGGATCCAAGTTGACTTCAGACAAAGATCTCACTGTGTATGCACCTCACCATGGGCGGGACTTCTTTCTTCCAAAGGGAGCCTGTGGCTTTTAGACAACCAGCTTCTTAAATAGCAGTTTGTACTTCTAGAAGGACTAGCCATTCAGATAAAGATGTGTTTCTCCTTAAACCTTCTCACCTTTCTATCAGAAAAGGAAAAAATTGAGGCTGAAAGACTTGACTGCAAACAGGTAATTCTCTAATGTACCAAAGAAGACTTGTTAGACACATCCCTCATTGACCCTAATTTGACTCTCTTCTGTGACAGCAGTTTCTTCATGGAAAATGGGACCCAAAAAAAAGCAGATTATACAATAATGATGCCACATCAGACACTTAAAAGTTCCTCACCTGGAATTAGTGGAATTAGTGCCCAGCTAGCAGAGCTCATAGCTCTGGCAATAGCTTTATAACTCAGTAAAGGACAAAAAGTCAGTATTTATGCAGATTCAAAGTATGCTTTCCTAGTGCTGCGTATTCATGCAGCCATATGGAAAGAAAGAAATCATCTAACAGCCAATAGATCCCCCATGAAGTATCACAAAGGGACAGAAGAACTTTTATCATCTGTTTATATGCCTTCCAACATGATAATTCACTATAGAGGGCACCAAAAAGGAGTTTACTGGCTGTATCTCAAGATACTGTACTGGCTGATTCAGCTGCAAAAGAAGCTGTTGGAGGCCCTCCCTTCAGGTCCCCATTATCTGGGCAGGGCCCCTTGATCATACTTGACCCATATAATCTCAGGCAAAAATATAGGAGACTGTCTCCTATGGCTGTCAGTTTGATCCATCAGGATACTTACAATCAGGTGATGATATGTTGTTCCTTCCTGGTGCTAGTCAATACAAAATTATCAAGTGCTTGCATCAAACCTTTCATTTAGCAGAGTATATAGCTCAGTGGTGTAAGTGCCTGCCTGGCAAGCGCAAGGTTCTGAGTTTGATTCCTGGTACTAGAAAAAAAAAGATTTCACTTAGAGAGAGGCAAGACCCACCAGATGACTTCAGAGTTATTCATATCAAAGAGACTTTCTCAGGCAACACAAAAAATAGTTAAGACATATGAGCTCTGCCAAAAGGACAATCCTTTTAACTAGACCATAACCCCTCCAGGTAGACAGAGACATAGTAAATACCTTAGAAAAGACTGGCAGCTCGATTTTACTCATATGCCAAGGAATAAGGAACCACAATACCTGTTAGTCTAGATAGATACTTTCATGGACTGAGTTGAGTTTCATTGTAGAACAAAAGAAGTACAAGAGTTGGTAAAGGTTTTGATCTTAAAAATCATCCCCAGATTTAGAGCTTACAGGGTGATAATGGCCCTTTTAGAACTAACAGTTATATGGGTTGTCTCTCAGGCACTGGGCATTCTCTACCACCTTCATTGTGCATGGAGGCCACAATCATTGAGAAAATTAAAATAAATAAATCAATGAGACCCTAAAGAGACATCGTCACAAAGTGGCTTTAAAAAAAAAAAATCTAACACCGGGGATTTAGCAGAGCAGCATAAGCGCCTTCCTGGCAAGTGTGAGGTCATGAATTCGATCCCTGGTACCAAAAAAAAAAAAAAATCTACAATGGTTTCAAAGTAAGAAAAAAGAAAAACACCTCAAATTCTAGGCCTCAGTCCATTTGAATGCTTTATGGATGCCTTCTCACTAATGAGTTTCTCTTTGATAGAGAAGCTGATATCTTTCTAAATGATGTCACCTCACTGGCTAAATTCCAACAGACTCTTCGACAGCTAATGGAAGCTCAACCTAAAGGGAAAGGAAATCCCATATTCCACCTCGGAGACTTAGTACTGGTAAAGTCTTTTCCTTCATCATTTCCCTCCCTAGGTTCAACTTGGGAAGGACCATACAGGGTGATACGACTTCATCAGCTGTCAATGTAGCAGGCCTAGGCTCCTAGACACACCACACTCGACTCAATCCCTGGGAACCTGAGACTGTCACTGAATGTGAGCAGCCATCCCATAGAAGATTTAAAATTCTTGTTCAAAAAGAAAAAACTGTTACCCTTGCCCTTTTACTAATTGCTTTACCACTTAAAGGAGAGTGCAGTTTCTTTCTGGTGTGGGCACAAGAATATGCAGTTGTTACAACAAACATCTTGCTGTTCCATCAGGTATATCAAGACTTCCTTGGTGGATATCCCCACTTCAAAGAGATGATTAAAATAAGCCTCAAGACCACATTAATGAGACATAAAAAAGTTTAGTGGTTCATAGTTTAGCCCACTGTTACAAGGTAATGGAGTGGCTTTTGAATTCTACCCTTAATGATCCTGGACATAATCAGACTTTTTCTAAGAATGCCACTGAAACCTCTCTACAGACTCCAGTGGAAGCACTCTTAGTAGTAAAGATTCTATCATGAGAGCCAACAATCATTAATACAAAGATGGCTACTTTCAGATATGGGATGATTATATGCGATTAACTCCCACTATAAGACAACTTAGTAAAAAGGCCCCTGTGTTGGGTAATACTATGTACCCCCAAGTCCTCACATACTTTTGATGGGGCTAAGTCCGGTGCTTGCTTGTGACAGGTTTGTTGTCTAGCACCAGGATTGATGATGTGAGTGCTACACCCAGCCATGGGTGGAGCTGAGATACAACGTAAAGGAGGCAGGTCTTCCTCTTCCGCACTTCCACCCTCTCTCTCATCAGTGCACCTTGTTGCTTGTGGCCGCCATGAACGGCAGCCCTGCCACACCATGCTCTCTTGGAGCCAACTAAGTGTGGACTGAAACTCCCGAGAAACTGTAAGAAATAAACCTTTCCTTCCCTAATTTTGGGTGTCAGGTATTCTGTCTCGGCAATGAGTAAAAAGTAACTAAGACAGCCCCCTTATGTTGGGAACAAAGAAACCACTCCTTTTCTCATTGGCCTAACTTAACACTTGAGATGGTCAGACACACACACACACACACACACACACACACACACACACCCGAGTAGTGTATACGTACCATAACTTTACAGGTCAAAGACTGGTTTACAACAGACTAGTTCAATATTCCTAAAATTAGATGAGAAGCCCTCAATGACCTTCATTGGTCCCGTGGAGCTAATTTGTGGCCCTGGCTACCCTCTGGATGGATAGGGAGATGTATGCTGAGATTCGCATGGTTCCAGGGCGGGAGTGTCAAAAATATTAACAAACCTGCAGATTTACCCCGCCTACAACATTGGTGGTCTGAGTGTGGTATGATCACTTGGCTTCTATCTTTGTCCTTTCCCTGAGATTAGACAATGTTGTGCAACACATCAAAGCCTTGACTAACTATACTCAATGGACCTTGAATGGTCTCTTTATGACACCTTGACTGGTCTCTCTCTCCTAAATTAAAAAAAAATAAAATAAATAAGCTGTCCTCCAAAAATCATGACATTAGACATCCTAACAGCAGTGGAAGGGGTACTTGTGCAATTATAAAAGTGAAATGTGTGTACATTCCTGATCCTTCTGCTAATATCTTGCTGGTTGTTCAAGATATTAAATGATGGGTAATGCCATGTCAGATTCTAAAATTCCCTAGACTTCTCCTTACCATCTTTGTGGGATGCTATTACTGGCTCTTCCTGGTGAAAACTTTCGTTGGTTGTATTTGTAATAGTCTTATTGATCTTATTTTTTGGCCCATGCATGTGTAACTGTTTCTTTGTCTCCTCCAGACTTAAAGTTATACACCTATCCAAGACAAAACTGGCATCTATCAAGGGCCATTAGATAGACCCTCTAGAGAGTATTTCCAACTGCCGATCACAACTATGACCCTTTTCAGCCAAAAATAGCCAGTCTTCCCCCACTTTCTCCCTCACAAGAGTTAAGGGTATCTTTTCAGAGGGGGAAATATTATAGACAGCTAAGTTAAGTAAAAAATATTGTAGGCAATCAGACAGGGCTAGGTCCTCAAGAGAGTCAGTACAGAGGATAAAAACACATTACAACTGTGGCCAGAGGCACATCTGTGAAAGGCCAGACCTCAAAATAAAGACAAGATGACCAGGCCTAAGTGTTTCCCTGAGAGATAAACAATAAATTAGAGACTGTACTATAACTGGCATCACTTGGTCCAATGAAGTCTAGATAGACATCAGTCAGTCAGGTGGATGACAAAGGCCTTCTGATCCATCTCTTTCTAAAAAAGGTCTTTGTTCTTCCCATGCACATTTGCTGCGTGACCTACTTCCCCATTAGATGAGTATTACCTAAGCTGCTATACTTGTCATCTTACTGGTTGATCATAGTTTTGACCCATGCTATACCCACCTTGTGATTTTACTCTATAAAGTGAGGTCAGCAACTTTCAGGTCCCTTCCCATCTCTAGGAGCAATCTCTCTCAATAAAATTTTGCTACTCTTAATCTCTGTTGTTCCTTAAGATTTGTTCTTTGATTTTAGAAAACACAAACTTGACATATCTGATATGTAGCAAGTTAAGAATTACATTTATTTCCCCAATAGCAGTGCTATCAGCATTTTTAAAGTAGAAGGTGAATCTTCAGTGTGGCAATTTATGATTCCTTCCTTTTTGTTTCTTTTTGGCAATTATAGAGTTGTTGTGATACTTTTTAGGATTCTGATAGGTGTTCCATTAACAGCATATCTAGTAAATCTCACCAATTACATATAATTGAGAGGTCAGCCTCATCAGTTGTTTTTAAATTAATTTTTTAAAAATTTAAATGAGGGAAGACATAACACTTTCAAGTCCACATAGGAAATATTAGTAAAATGTTTAAACTGAGACTCTGCTTTATCAAGGAAAGAACTAAGTAGATTTTTCACACATTCACAAAAATAGAGGAAACAGCTATAATGAACCTTAGTGTGTCCCTCATCCAGCTTCAAAACTTAATTGCTTTTAACAAAGTTGAAAGTTTTGGTATTTTTATAGGTTTTCATGGCAACCCCTTTTAAATGAGATATTATAGTAAACTTCAGAACAAGTTGTTGGATCAGAATTTTATTAATATTAAACTGGCAAGGGTCAAGTTAATGATATGTTAGATATGTAGATGGAGTGTATATTGCTGTGGGATGTAGACCACTGAGTAAAAATTTTTATTTTTGGTTGTTCACTGAGCTAGGGATTCAAACACAGAAGTTTAAAGTTAAGCAGACCCTCTACCACTGAGCTACATTGCTGAACCTGTTTGGGGGTTTTTCTTGTTTGTTTTTGAGGAGAAATGAAGATATTATTTAAACAACATGTCTGAATCATACATATTTCAGGGTAGGGGATACAGCTCAATGGTAGGGCACTAACCTAACATGCATGAGTCCCTGGATTTGATTCTGCAGCACCAAAAAAAATAAAGTGTTTTAAATAATACATAGTTGAATATTTAAAATTCCAATAATGCACTGTAATGTTTTAATATGGAAATTTGAGTCTGAAACAACATAATAAACTTTTCTAGCTTTCTGGAAGTTGAACTGCTTTGACAAAACATTCAAATTATTGAATAACATTTTCTTTTTAATTTAGATATTTGAGATTGATGGTATCTTTAGAAAAATACTATATTTACAAATATTTGAAGAAGCAATATACTCCTACCAATGTCTGAGTCTGGAGCCTTTAGCAACTGAACAGTTATCTTTATTTTTCCTTACTTTCTAATTTGGTTTGGACAAGGTACTAACAGTAGCAACATTTAGTAATTCTTATTCAAAAAAAAAAAAAGAAAATACTTCTAAAGCACCAGTTTAGTTATTTCTTCATAACCACAATGACTGGTTTTTTTCCTTTTTTTGTGTATCTTAATTTTTTTTGTTTTGTTTTGTTTTTGTTTTTTTCATACCGGGGATCAAACTCAAGACCTTATGCTTACCAGGCAAGCACTTGAGCCACTGAGCTAAACCCCCAGTCCAGAAAGGTTTGTGCTAATATTTTTTTTAATTTAGTATTTTTTTGTTGTTGTTGTTTTTCCAGTACTGGAAATTGAACTCAGGACTTTGCACTTGCCAGGCAGGCACTGTGCCACTGAGCTATATCCCCGGCTTTATGTCTATCTTTAAGAGCTCTCTAAACAGTGGTGACAAATCTATGGCACGTGTGCCACAGTAGGTTGTCTGTTGTCATTGAAAGCTCAAAAGGTTCACCATCACTGTTCTAGAGCTTATTGTTAGTTATGGGTGTTGAATTTTTGGTTATTGGTGAAGAATTTCCTTAATAAGCAGGGTAGGAATTCTTGTAAAGTACCAATATACTGTTTTCCATTAAAATTATGTTACTAGAAAAAATTATAAATCAAAATATATTGAATGTATATGAAGAACTTTTTGCTTAAGAGTATCCTACAGGAAAGCCTGTTGCTAAATAGGCATTTAGAGCACAAGATTGTGGGTCTAGCCTCAAAGTGAGGCAGGAAGAGAGAAAAATAAAGTATGGCTTGTTTTCCTTTCTAAGCACTGCCTCCCTTCCGACAGAGTATTTCCAAATAAGTCCTATGGTTTGTGATTTTTAAGTGCCTGGGTGAACAAACAAAAGCCTAGCTATGTGGTTATAGGCAGGTCTAGAGTAGGGATTGAACCCAGGCCTTCATGCATGCATGAAGAGTAGTACCATGTGGAAGAGCTCTCACAACAGGAAGGTGCACCGCCTTTTATTCAGAGCACTGTCCCTGGTGTGGTGGTGGTGATATTCGGGGGCATCTTTCTTTCTCAGGCTGGCTCTTACGGTGAAAACGTTCATACACTGTCTAATTCAGATGCGTTAGGGAAGTTAGGAAAAGTGGGAATCTAGAGGAATGTCTTTATACAGCTTTTCCAGCTTTGACTGTCAACATTACGTTTCATAAGAAAAACTGTAGAAGAGGAGCACTCAGCTTGATAGTGCATGAAACTTCACTGGAGGAAACACACATAAGAATGTCAGCCAACCCTAGTCAAGTTGGGAAGGTACATTTGTGGAGTGACGTGTGTATACTTTTTCTTGGTATGATCTGAGAAGAGTGGTATAAGAAGAGCTTTACTCAGAATGTTTCTGTTGGCATTCATAATCAAAATACTGTGAATAGAGTTGTGATTGACGAGTTCAGAAAGTTAATAAAGTCCAATTTAGTAAAAGTTTCAAGTGCAAGATTTCTGTTTGAAGAAGAATGTTGTTTGCTTATTTGTTAATTATCTGGAAAGGTGATTTAAAGCTGCAATACTGTTAACTAGATAAGCCTTTGATTCATATTGGGAGTTGGATTTGGAGAACTTAGGTTATGTGCATATTCACAGTGCTCATGTCCAAGAGGTGATGTGCTATAGTACCAAAAAAAAAAAAAAAAAAAAGAGGGTTCAGGTTATCTTCCTTGATAACATGTCTATATTAGGTTTTTCATGTTCTTGTTTTCAAAATGGAAATATCATTGAGTTTTGGAGTTTGTTTGGAGTTTTAGGGGTTCTTATTTAATTTCTTCATAAAATGATCCTTGCTTATTAATTTTTTTTTAAATCAGGTATCCTGTAAAGATAAAGATCTTAAGTTAACTTGAGTCTCTTTGCTTTGGAGACTCAAATCTGGTTGGGCTCAGCAAAGTACATGTCAGTTTGTCTCATAATCGTGCTTTAAGTGTAGACATACTGACCTCAACGTTCAAACTCTGTCTTTAACCTACTTTGACTTAGGGTTTCTCTATGCATACTTTTTTGTTCTATAATTAATATAAATCTAGACATGGGTTAGCTTTGTAAAAAATTTTTTTGTTACAAAGTCTGTTCTCCCTGTAATAACCTCTTGATTTTATTGGTTTGGAAGTTGATCTCATTAAAAAGCTATTGTTTCTGAATTTGTGGTGAAAATTGCCTTTAGTGTACTTTTTAAAAGATACTTGTTGGCAGGGATATAGCTCAGTGGCACAGCATGAGGTCCTGAGTCCAAGTCCTGGTACCAAAAAAAAAAAAAAAAATAGATACTTGTTATGGCTTGTGTCTAGATGGTCCCCCCACCCAAAGCTTCATGTGGTAGTGAGGCTTTTCAGAGGTGGCTGGATATAGAGTGTGTGATGCTGAGATAGAGGGTGTGTGATTCCTGAATTAGTCCACTGATTGGTTCTGGGTGGTGTGGATAATAGGAAGGCCCACCCTGGGTGTCAGTGTTACCCACCCTAAGGGCATCTAGCCTGGCTAGAATATAAGAGACAGAGTGCTACTGCCTTCACTTACTGCTTACTGCTTTTGCTGCCTCCTGCCTTCCACCTTTCATGCCATGAATTGGTTTTTTCTCCTCAGTAATGCCCCTCTGCCATACCACCCTACCTTGGAGCCAGCCAATTATGGACTGAAACTTCTACAAACTATGAGCACAAATAAACTTTTCCTCCTTTAACTTTAGGTGTTGGATATTTTGTCTCAGCATCAAGAAAAAGTAACAAAAACAATACTATTTTGGAGTTTTCCTTCTTAGAAATCACCAGTGATCTCTTTTATTTTGGGTGGTAGGGATTGAACCTAGGCCTTCATGCATGCTAAGTATGACAATGAATCATGTCATTTTTGTTGTTGTTGTTGTTGTTGTTCAAACACTAAGAAGTAAGTGATGAGGTGGTATTCTTACTAATTTCTACACCCTCCGAAAACTGAGGTCTTCCTCCACTAAAAGCAATCTCTCACTGTTAAAAATCAATGCATCTTTTGTGTCTGATGTTCATTAGGGACTTGGGCAGAGATGAATTTGTATGTTCAGTCGTTGTCAGTGAAAGGCTCTGAAAACACAAGTAAATTGCAAAGAGAAGCAAGCCTTTAATATAAAACACCATTAATTTCCTCACTCTTGAATATGTCTTCTACTCTGAAGTGTTACTCAAGAAATAATTCAAAGACATTCTTTCCCTTCAAGAATTTCTGAGGTCAAGAACATTTAGTTTAGAATTTAATGAATTTTTCCTTCATTCATTTGATTCTGCTATTCTGCTTCTAGGTATCATCTGAAAGAGTTAAAGATGTCATATTACATTGATATATGCATTCTCATGTTTATACCAGTGCAACTCATAATTGCTAAATCTTAGAAGCAGCCTATATGTTCATCAACAGATAAGTGGATAAGAAAGTGTAGCATTTATACAAAATGGAGTATTAGTCTGTGATAAGGAAGGATAAATTTGAGTCTTTTATAGGAAAATGCACTTTGAGACCATAATGCTAAGCAAAATAAATCAGACACACAAACTTAAATATCAATCATTTCTTTTACATGAGAAACTCAACATGTAAAGAGCAAAATAAAAGATAGAAAACAGGGAGAGAGATCTTTCAAAAATTGGAGGGGGACCATGCGATGTAGGGAAAAGAGAGGAAGATGAGAAGAAGGGAACTTAAAAAGAATTAAAGCGTATTATGGACAAGTACTTACTTGCACACTTTTTACATGATGTTTCTACCTTGGAGCCACTGGACCATGAACTGAATCCTTTTAGAAGATGAGCCAAGTTAAACTTTATATATCATGTCCAGCAACAGGAAACATGTACTAACAAAAATAAAAATCTTAAAGAAAATTCATACCTATGGAGAGCAGACAGATTTTTTTTGATTCATTATTTTTTAAATGAAGATAATTAGATATTACAATTTTATTTTAATTCAGGTGATTGATGCTTCTCATTCTAGAATAAAAAGAACATTGTTTAATGACAGGGAAAAGAATTATGTAAGAATTCTATATTATAGGTCAGAGATTTTTCCCTTTCCCTTAGTAAGTTCACACAGGTTTTTTGTTGATTTTTGTTTTGCTTTGGCTATCAGAAAGCACAGCACTGATTTTATGTTCAATCACAGTTATTGTTTTAACCCATATAATTTACATATATGCTAATGATACACGTTTCATCTTTTTTTTTAGTAACTTTGATTGTTATGTTTCTAATGAGCACTGAAAATTGTTCTTGTGTGGCAAAGTGACATATATAAATAAAAGACTGAAGTTTTTTTCAGTGATATGCTAAGGAACACTCACTATTCTGGTTTATATACAGCTTGTCTCGAGAAACATAACTGTATCTGGCTTTGCTAAGCAGATTTGTTTCAACATGACATTTTTTTTCTCTCTTGTCATTTGGCTATCACTTCTGTAGGTTCTCGGTCGCCACACAGATAGAATGGTTTCAGATGTTAGTTGCAGGAAAGGATTTGCTGAATGTGTCTTATCCACCATTTAAAATACCAAGGAATAGGACTGGAGGTGTAGCTCAGTGTTAGAGCATGTGCTTAGCATGCGTGAGACCCTGAGTTCAATCCGCAGCACTAAGAAGTGAAAAGTAAATACTT
Organism: Dasyprocta punctata; assembly: GCA_004363535.1. Classification (NCBI taxonomy): domain Eukaryota; kingdom Metazoa; phylum Chordata; class Mammalia; order Rodentia; family Dasyproctidae; genus Dasyprocta; species Dasyprocta punctata. The sequence goes on along the minus strand of RJWM01002104.1, from coordinate 70,710 downwards.
AGAAATAATGAGATTATTAAGTAGGTGACCGTGCTTGTATAATTCCTTCTTTCTTTTATCACATGCTCCTTTGAGCTCTGCACCCAATTTCTTTGTTGATTAATTTATTTTGCAATTTAGATTTTTGTTTCCATTCAGTCCATATCTGCAGTGTGGTTGTTTGTTAAAACGGTAAGCTTGTTTTTGATAAATGAAATCATTCTAATGAAATTTATTGTCAAAAGCACTTGTACTTGGTTATGAATAACAGGGATTTTATTTCATGTAAAATTAAAAAGTAAATATATTTTACAGTGTGATAGTTGTGTATAAAAACATCTTTGTGAGTGTTAAGCTTCATTATGTCAACTGTGTTGGGAGCCTCCCAGAGGGGTGGCATGCACACATCCGGGTGGCTCACAAAGGCATGGTTTTAGAGTCTGTCTGTCCCCTCACTCCTTCCTCTGGCACTGTACCTGGCTGCTGTGACCTAAACAGCATTGCTCCACCACGCACTTCTGCCATGATGTTTCTACCCTGGAGCCACTTGACCTTGGACTAAATCCTTTTAGCACATGAGCCAAACTAAACTTCTTTAAGTTGTGATTATCAGGTACATTGTGTCCTGCAACAAGAAAGCTGACTAATACAACCCTCCAGGATGTTGACAGCATCCTGCCCTTAGAAGGAAACCTAAACTTAGAGACTACAGTGTCCTGTCTTTTTTCCTCAACTGGAGACAGTCATCTATATCTCAGTGCAAGTCCCTGTGTGACTTTCATGTTCCCCTCTGAGTTGACTGTTCAACATATACAACCTTCTGAGACTACTGACGTAACTTGCCCCAGATGAAGTGGTCCCATGTGGTCACACTGAATCCTCTCCCCCACACCCTCAGGGCCTCACACATGCTAGGGAAGTGCTCTACCACTGAACTGTACCCCAGCCCTACACTAATTTTTAAAGAATCCATATACCTAGAGCAGTGATGGTGAACCTTTTAGAGCTTTCAGTGATACAAACAGCCCTCTGTGGCGTACATGTCATAGGTTTGCCATCAGTGGCCTAGAAGGTTCATTAATGACACTATTCTTTACTTTGTTGGTAGGGGTCTAATATTCGGAACTGGGTATGGATGATGGGGTTAATTTAAAGTGATACTCAAGGGGAAGCATTAGACTTTTACCTCTGACTGCCGCAAGAATTAGCCACTGTGACCAACTGCTTTTTATTTAATATTCTCTGATCAGCTCGTTCATTTCTGTCTTCTAAAGATTTCCTCTTTCCAAAGTCCTAATAGAAAAAGCAATTAAGAGAAAAAGAATCAACTACATTGCAGGTTACAGTACAATTAACATAACCCACATCATCTTTCACAGCGGATACATAGAACATCATGTCAAGCTATGTTTCTCACCTTTTTGTGACTCCCACACCCTGACAGTGTTTCCTACTCATTGTGACCTGTCTCTGTTAGTCCAGTAGGTTTCGTTTTTCATTATGTTGATTTGCTTGTGATGGGAACCAGCTGACCTGTGTGTTTTCAGAGTGCATGTGCAAGCTCCACATCTTCACCCAGGCTGTGAGTCGTCTTCATCTCCAGTGTATCCCCATCCCCAGTGAGAATCACTGAGTTAGAACCAATGGAAAAAGGAAGTGAACTGGCACATATTTGTTTCCTTTTCTTTTTTTTTTTTTTTTTTTTTTTTTTTTTTTTTTTTTTTTTTTTTTTTTTTTTTTTTTTTTTTGCAGCACTGGGGATTGAACTCACAACCTCAGGCCTGCCAGGGCAGGCACTTAAGCCACTGAGCCAAACTCGCGGCCCTGATATTTGTTTTCTTAAGAGGAGCTTTGTGGTATGTTTTTAGTCATTCCTTCTCTCTTGTTCCTTTTCCAATTGTCTGGTCTCGTCTCTGTGTTTGTAGCCGTTTCTGATTTTTTTTTTCTACTATCTCATTTTTCTTCTCCTTATCTGTTACCTCCTGTTCATTCTCTTAATTTTTAACTTATTTTAACCTGTCTTGCACCCAGCAAAACGTTTTAAAACAGCTGGGCATGGTGGTACACACCTGTAATCCCAGCCCTCAGGAGGCTGAGGCTGGCCTAAACTGCAGTGAGACTCTGTCTCAAAAAATACAAAGAAAAAAATATATATACATATGTTTTAAAACAAAACTATAGGTTTTTTAAACTTAGTTTTATTTTAGAAGAGCTTTATTACTATCTCTGTACCCATCTGTGTTACACTTATAGTATCTATTACCCTATGTATCAGTTAGGGTTTACTAGAGAAAACAGAAATTACACAAAATATACAAAAGTATAGAAATTACAGGATAGGCTTACAGTGGTCACCCACAGAGTCAGATAAGGAAGCGTGCAAAAGTTTGTTTGCATGCTGGAGGCCGAAGGATTCTATCCAAGGTCTGGGGTTCACGCCAGTGTCCTGTGCAAGTCCGCAGCAGCAGGCTGATGGGTCTACAATGGAGAGCCGAAAGGTCTACACTGGAAAGCCGAAGAGTCTACGCCAGAAAGCAGAACAGTCTACGCTGGAAGCCAGGAGATGATGTCCAAACCAAAGGCAAAGACTGGAACTCCTCCAAAGAATGGAATGCGTTTGCCCTTCCTCCTTCTCTTTATACCATCCTGGTGATGAGCCACCCTGGGGCAGGTCTTCTACGCCCTAGGGTGTAGATTCCTAAGCTCTTTTAGTTAAGCTTCTAAATGTTTCAAGTTGACATAATCAATCAACCACTACAATCCACCCCTTGTCAACTTGGCAACCAGACACATTTCTTTAAACTAGTCTCCAGATACAAAGACATGCTTATAATTACACCTAACATGTTACAGCTATCCTCCGTACAAACAGAAACGCACTAATTCCCTTACCAGAATAGAATACATGTTTTCTTTGGTTGATGCTCACTCTTATCAGTTTATAATCTTAACATTATAACACAGGTTTTAACAATTCCCAAGAAACAACATTAAGTCTATCACATTATGTTACATTAGAACCACATTTGGGGAGAGATAGTAATTACAATCCTTTTTTCTGTAACTAGTCACGGGGTCGTAGCTGATATTTAGAACTTCCTTCTTCCACTACCCATTCTGTATTCCCTTGGCCTTCAGGAAGCACCTCAGCAGGTCTTGGTTCTTTCCCTGGTGGGGTGACCAACACCTTCGTTCCTGAAGGTTCTGGACCACTTGTCACTCTGCCTGGATTAGGTTGTTGTAACTTTCCATTGACCTTAATGATGGGGCATGGTAATACTAAAAGGCACCCTAAGGAATCTCCTGCACTCCACGTATATTCTTCCTTTCCTCCATTGTGGAGTAGTAGTCCAATTTCCCCTTGATAGTCTGGGTCAATCACCCCTGACAACACTGTGACTCCCTTTTTAGCTTGTTTCCACAGAGGCATGAGGAGACCAAAATGATCAGGGGAAAGTCTTAGCTTCCAATTCAGTGGTACCATTGTTGTGCTTCCTGATGTAAGCCTTCCCCAATCTCGAACCAAAACTTATAAGCCAGCAGAACATGAGGTCATGGGGACAGGAAGCAAAAATTTTGCTAGTGGATCACTAGGGGTAATGGTGAGTGGTACCATTCCTACTTCCACCCCTTGATTCGTGGACCCATGAATCCTGGCTATAGAAGACACAGTGCCATATAGTGGACACTGATTCAAAGCATATACAGCCTTTTGAAGTACTTTACCCTAACCTTGCAAGCTGTTGCCACCTAGCTGGCATTGTAACTGTGTCTTCAAAAAGCCATTCCACCTTTCTGTTAATCCAGCTGCTTCTGGATGGTGAGAGATGTGGTAGGACCAGTGAATTCCATGAGCATGAGCCCACTGCCTCACTTCTTTAGCTGTAAAATGTGTTCCTTGGTCAGAGGCAATGCTATGTGGAATTCCATGGCGGTGGATGAGGCATTCTATGAGTCCACGGATAGTAGTTTTGGCAGAAGCATTACGTGCAGCAAAGGCAAATCCATATCCAGAATATGTGTCTATGCCAGAGAACAAAGTGCATTCCCTTCCATGATGGAAGTGGTCCAATATAATCAACGTGCCACCAGGTTGCAGGTTGATCACCCCAGGGAATGGTGCCATATCAGGGACTCAGTGTTGGCCTCTGCTGCTGGCATACTGGGCATTCAATAGTGGCAGTAGCCAGATCAGCCTTGGTGAGTGGGAGTCCATGTTGCTGAGCCCATGCATAACCCCCATCCCTGCCACCATGGCCACTCTGTTCATGGGCCCATTGGGCAATGACTGGGGTGGCTGAAGAAAGAGGTTGGCCACTATCCACAGAATGGGTCATCTTATCCACTTGATTATTAAAGTCCTCTTCTGCTGATGTTATCTTTTGGTGAGCATTTACATGGGAGACAAATATTTTTACATTCTTTGCCCATACGGAGAGGTCTATCCACATACCTCTTCCCCAAATATCTTTGTTACCAATTTTCCAATTATGTTCCTTCCAAGTTCCTGACCATCCAGCTAGACAATTGGCTACAGCCCATGAATCAGTATACAGTCTCATATCTGGCCATTTCTTCTTCCAGGCAAAATGTACTACCAAATGCACTGCTCAAAGTTCTGCCCACTGTGATAGTTTTCCTTCACCACTGTCTTTTAGGGATATCCCAGAAAGGGGCTGTAATGCTGCAGTTGTCCACTTGCGGGTGGTGCCTGCATAACATGCAGAGCTATCTGTAAACCAGGCCCTAACTTTCTCATCCTCTGACAGCTGATCATATAGTACACCCCACAAGGCCATGGGTGCATGCTGGGAAGCAGAAGGCAACATGGCAGGCATAGGAGCCATAGGTATTTGGGCAACTTCCTCATGTAATTACTTCTACCCTCTGGACCTGCCCTGGCTCAATCACGAATATGCCACTTCCATTTAACAGTAGATTGTTGCTGTGCACGTCCAACCTTATGACCTGGTGGATCAGGTAATACCCAGGCCATGATAGGCAACTCAGGTCTCATGGTGACCTGGTGTCCCATAGTCAAGCGTTCAGTTTCCACTAAGGCCCAGTAGCAGGCCAAGAGCTGTCTCTCGAAGGGAGCATAGTTGTCTGCAGATGATGGCAGAGCCTTACTCCAAAATCCTAAAGGCCTCTGCTGTACTTCACCTATGGGGGCCTGCCAGAGACTCCAAACAGCATCTTTATTTGTCACTGACACTCCAAGTACCATTGGATCTGCTGGATCATATGGCCCCAGTGGAAAAGCAGCCTGCACAGCAGCCTTGACCTGTTGCAGAGCTTTTTCCTGTTCTGAGCCCCACTCAAAATTAGCAGCTTTCTGAGTCACTTGGTAAATGGGACGGAGTAAGACACCTAAATGAGGAATATGCTGCCTCCAAAATCCAAACAGGCCCACCAAGTGTTGTGCCTCGTTTTTAGTCATAGGGGAAGCCAGGTGCAACAATTTATCTTTTACCTTGGAAGGGATATCTCTACATGCCCCACACCACTGGACTCCTAGAAATTTCACTGAGGTAGAAGGGCCTTGAATTTTTGTTGGGTTTATTTCCCATCCTCTGGCTCTCAAATGCGTTACTAACAAATCGAGAGTGGTTGCTACCTCCTGCTCACTAGGCCCAATCAGCATAACATCATCAATGTAATGGACCAGTGTGACATCATGTGGCAGAGAAAAGCGATCAAGATCCCTTCGAACTAAATTGTGACATAGGGCTGGCAAGTTAACATATCCCTGAGGTAAGACAGTGAAGGTATATTGCTGGCCCTGCCAGCTGAAACAAATTGTTTCTGGTGATCCTTATGGATAGGTATGGAGAAAAAGGCATTTGCCAAATCAATAGCTGCATACCAAGTACCAGGAGATGTGTTAATCAGCTCAAGCAAGGAAACTGGTACAGCAGCTGCAATTGGAGTCACCACCTGATTCAGTTTACGGTAATCCACCGTCATTCTCCAAGATCCATCTGTCTTCTGCACAGGCCAAGTGGGGGAATTAAATGGAGATGTGGTGGGAACTACCACCCCTGCATCCTTCAAGTCCTAGATAGTGGCAGTAATCTCTGGGATCCCTCCAGGAATGTGATACTGCTTCTGATTCACCATTTTACCAGGCAAAGGCAACTCTAGTGGCTTTCATTTGGCCTTCCCAACCATAATAGCCCTCACATTGCAGGTTAGGGAACCAGTGTGAGGATTCTGCCAGGTACTAAGCACATCTATCCCAATTATACACTCTGGAACAGGGGAAATAACTACAGGATGAATCTGACGACCTATTGGCCCCACTGTGAGTCAGACCTTTGCTAAAACTCCATTGATCACCTGACCTCCATAGGCCCCTACCCTTACTGCAGGGCCACAATGACGTTTTGGATCCCCTGGAATCAGTGTTAGTTCAGAACCAGTGTCCAGTAGTCCCCGAAATGTCTGATCGTTACCCTTTCCCCAGTGGACAGTCACTCTGGCAAAAGGCCTTAGGTCCCTCTGGGGAAGGATGGGAGGAAGATTAACAGTATAAATTTTCGGCACATCAGGATCCTTCTCCAAGGGGACCTGGCCTCCCCATCATTCGAGGGGTTCTGGATCTGTAAATTGGCTCAAATCCGGGAACTGGTTGAGGGGCCATGACTGCCTGTTAC